>VWZP01000982.1:2102512-2126028 GCA_013396995.1 Dicaeum eximium | reverse complement strand
CCCGCCACCGCCCCCCGGCCGCGCCCCCGCTGCGCCCCGCGCTGCCCGCGGAGATGCGCGGCCGCTGCGCGCGTGCGGTGGCGGCATGGACGGAGCGGCGGAGCCCGGGGCGGACGCGCTGGTGAAGCGGGGAACGGGGGGCGGCGGCCGCGCCCGCCGGGGCGTAAGTAGCGCGGGGCAGCTTTCCAAGCTGCGGGAATACCCGCAGCCCTTACCGCGGAAAGGGAGCGAGCCCGGCGGCGCGGGCGGGGAAGCTCGGTCTGCGATGCCCAAGCCTCGGGGAGGATTGACAGGAGACGGGGTGATTCCGATCCTCCCTGGCGTGGTGGGGAGGGTGGCGCACAGAGGCTGCGAGAGCCGGAGCAACAGCCCGGGGCTTCCCCGAGAGCCAGGCGGAGCTCGGGTTGCGCAGCCCTTCCCCGCTCGGAAAGTTGTCGGTGCGGGGCAGGGGAGGCCGGTGGTGTGCAGAGCCAAAAACACCGCAGCCGCCGAGCCGGGAGCGGGAGCATGGGCGGGGGTCAGCGCGGGCCGGTGTGCCCCAGGCCGGGCAGCGCCGGGCGGCGAGAGCAGAGCAAGGCGAGGGCGCTGCTGATTCTTCCTCGCTGCTCCCCGGGACCAACCCTATTGGCAACCTCTCAGGGCAAGAGCAGAGCCGGGGAGAGAGGAACGGAGGTTTCCATTCATCGCCCGCAGCCCCGAGCGCAGAGCTGTCGGAGGGCGCCGGGTCCGCGGGCACCTGCGGGGCTTGAGCAACAGTTTGATTTTTTTTTTTTTCTTTTACATTCTTGCTTCATTGTGCTTTTGTCTTTATCTGGTGCTGCTGAAGCCTGAGCAAATATTTAAAATAGCGAATGAGGAGACAGGTCATGGAGAAGTTGAAGTTCATATTCCAAGTTCCAAAACTTCTGAATTGAGTGAGCCTGAGGTTTTATGCAGCAGCATACTTAAAAACTTCGTGGTATTGAATAAGTTTCAGTTATTATAGTGTGACGTTTTCTAAGCACTTCTGTGCTTTGCCCTGCATTATCTTCCACTTGCCTATACTGAAAGTTTTGTCCATTCATTGACGTTTTTAATAACCATTAGGCTATATGTTCAAATAATTTTGCTTGCAGGATTTTTCTGATGTGTCTAATATTGCTGGAATAGAGCCCTTTAGAAATATTATGTCAAGATTATTTCATAACACATGGGAACTCGTGCTTATTGTTTGTGAACCCTTTGGGAGCAGCCTGGTAGACCACCAGGAATATTTTTCCCAGCATCATTAATTCAGAGTAGTAGCAATTTCTTCTAAGTTCAGGGATGCTTGTGCATGGCAGAGAAATAATCAGCACCCAATATGAGGTGTAACTAGCAGAAGTTAAATAAAGCCTTATGTTAAGTTTCTACATTTTGTTAACAAAGTAATGGTGCAAACCCTGTGTGTGTGTGGCAGGCTCATTTTAAGAAGCTGGCTAATAATAATAATAAATTGTGTTTGGCTTATGTAATGATCTCAACGGGATATATTTCTTACACAAGCCTTTTCGCCCCCTGTACACTTCCTCCTGACCTGACCAAAACCAGGCTGGTTGATGAACTGTGTAACCTCTTAAAAGGTTCCCACATCATGTGGAAGAAGTTAAAAACACTTAGCCACCCTACAGGGCGCATTTTGAACGGTCAGAGTTGGCAGCTGGGTATCCCATCCCTTCTCCACAAGCCACAGGCTATGCCAACAATGTGGCACAGAGTTCTGGCACATGGCAATAGCCACAGTGTGCTCACCCTGTGTGCCCTGCTGTGCCCACAAGGCTGGTGGAGCTCGTTCCTGTTGTGGTGTGCTGAGTGATATAACTGAAGCTGGGCTTTTTAGGCCTGCTTAAACAGGTCTTCCTCCTTTGGAAAGGATTGAGGCTTCAGTGAGTGAGGAGGCTGGGCATAAATAGCAGTCAACTGTGCCCGAAATTCTATATTCTTATCATAGCTGTTTTTAAAATTGAAAACACATTACAATTACATCCATTTTAACACATTCAGAGTTGTTTTTCATTACCTACACAATGACATTTGCAATTCACCAGCCACCAAAACACGAACTTCAATTTCTCTTGGGAATGGCCAGGAATGGTCTCTTCTGCCACATTCTGTAATCCAGCAGGAGAAGTGAATGGCAGAAAGTAAAACCGGGGAAGTTGGAAATGAATGCAAATGCAAAATCTCTCAAATCAAAGCAGTTCTACCTTTTATTCAACAGCTGATGTGGAAGCAGAAATAGCAGAGTTGGGCTAAAAAGTGTATGAGGAGGATGAGGGGAGGAGACCTGAGGAAGGGAGGGAGAAGTACAGGTGTGCCACTGGGAAAAAGGGCACTGGAGAGTGTGTGTGGCAACAAGTTACTGCTGGAAACTTGCATTTGGATTACAAAACCTAGTTTGTAGGCATCTTTAACTTTTTTTGGTCACAATTTCATTAATCCTTATGGTGGGGGTGGGGTGGGAGGTGCACACCATCTCATGAGTTTTCAGCCGAGTCAGACCTACCCACAGACCTGTTGTATCACACATATGCTATACCTTCCTTCACTGTGTTAGAGATACACTGACCACAGATTATGCTTCCCCAGCATTTTACTTTTTGGTGTGGGAGCTGGCAGAATGCTTGCAGCAGAACTCTGTGAGGTTGAAAGAAGTTCAAATGTTCACTTATGCCTCCATCGATGTTAAGTGACATGCTGTCACTCCAGATGTAATGTTTCTCAGATTGAGCAAGGGGAAGTGTTTCAGGCTGTTATTCTGCAGCAAGGACATCTGCCTGCAGGATCTATGCAAGATAGCTAAGGAGTGTTTAAAACCTGAGGTACATTAATTTTGAGTGTATTAACAACGGCTGCATCTTTTCTTTGTTTTTCAGAATTGGTCTGGGAGTCTTATTGTAGCCTCCTTAACTGGTGCTTTTGGGTCGTCTTTTCTTTATGGTTACAATCTGTCGGTGGTGAACGCTCCCGCAGGGGTAAGTGACCGACTAAAGTGGAATTTAATATCAGTAGAGGGCAGCCTTGTCCAACTATTGTGCTCCTCAGCATCCTGCCTTTATCGTCCTCCTGATTACACGGGAGAAGGGGATTAAATCTCGCATAGTAACGTTCCTTTGCTCAAAACCTTCTTTCTTCTTCCCATGAGGTTTTCCCATAAATTCAGTAACTGTGAGAGCTAAAAGCTGCTGTTGAGGTGAATGGGAGCGCATTATTTTCTTCTTATTCTCCCAGGTCCAAGCTAGTCCTGAATCTTCTTGCACACTTTTATGTGATAAAATACTTTTAATATCTGACTGGTGAGTATTCAGTAGCTGCGTGCACATGTTCAGCAACTTCTGTTCACGTCATTCAATTCTAGAGGGCTGCACAACATTTCATTCCCACAGTACTGATAGTATAAATAATGCATCTGGTTTCCTCTTAAATAATGGGCCTTGTCTTCTGTGTTTTGTTGTGATACCTTGTTTGGTTCTGAATTCTAAACTTCTTCATCTATTTGCTGCAACATGTGGGATATATTTGATGAATAGAGCACCACAAAATCAGTATACAAACTTTGTGGGGATTTCATTAAAATATCAGTTGTCACAAATGGAAATCTGAACATTTTGTAGACACTTGCTGTCTAGAGACCCTCAATTCAGTTAAGCACAGCAGGAAGCAATTCAGTGGAGTTGCAAGCAACACTATTTTGAAAAGTTGGTAATAAATATTGGGAATTAAGTGTGGAAAATCCATCTCAAAATAATTCCTTTACAATGCTAAGTTCCTTCTTTTATGAAAATCTCCTATTAAAATATGTGGCTAGATTTCCACCTAAACAGGATTTTCATGTTAAAGCTGGATGCAACATTTGTGCAAATAATACAAGAAGCATTTTTTAAAATTTATGTTTCATATGCAGATTTTATTTGGTAAACTGTTGACCCAAAGGAGTAGGAAAAGACTCAGCCTATAGAAATTTTTAATTGCTCCCTTCATAACTTCTGGGAGTTTTCTTCAAGTTCCTGGTGTTTTGTATACTGGCAATTCAAGGTTGGATAAATTGGGTGTTAGCATGACATGTCCAAGCATCACTTCATCTTGCAGTCATCAGAGGATAAACACAGCTTAGAAAAAAATCAGCAAGAAGCCATAATTCTGTGAGCAATGGTATTGATTGTCCTGATGGAAAAATCCTTCCTGCATTGCCTTGGGGTTGTCAAGAGAGCAGTGAGAACGAGCTGATTTTTAAACTTTTAAGTACCATTTTAAGAATGGTCTGCCCTTGTAGTCAGAGCTTTCCTGTCACTTTCTTCAGGAGTAAGGGGAAGATAGGATGATGGGATGTGCTCCTTGGCAGCACTCAGAAAGTTCTCTCTGAACCATAGATTACAGTGGTGTGGGTGGGGAGGTTGAAGATTCAACCTTGTGACAAATATTAAATTCCAGGTTTTGTACTTAATAACCCTTCCAGGATTGTCTGGTTTTGTTTTAAATCTCTAGTGTGGCTTTTGGGCTGAAACTGGGCACTATGCTGATGCCTTTGGTCATATCATTACAGCTATGCAGGAAGTGTCCCTTGAGTGTTTGTGTTTGATTGAGAACTGTGTAACTCTCTTATTCAGGTTAAGCCACATATTAGCTAGGGCTAAGGAGTAGTCCTACTGACAAGGAAGCTGTGTAGTTCAAGAATAAAATACCACTCTGTCCTCTGGCTCTCTCTCTAGCTCCAGGATTAACGTGTGCCATCCATTTGCCTGTGACAGACCACTTTCCTGTCCCTGTCCCTGGAGCTGCAGTGACCAGGGTGAAGGGAAGAGCATAGGCTGAGGTCAGAGCCATGATGGGGAACAGTGAGCTGTATCAAAACTGTTCTTCCTGCTGCACAAGAAGAGGAACCTTTGTCCCATCTGTTTTCTCTTGCATATTACTAAATCCATCTGCTGCAAGGTGACCCTTTGGGAATATGATGTGAGATGGCTGAGAAACACCCAAGCAGAGCATCTTGTAGCTGTAGATAAAAGCAGCCTTGGAAGAGGCTATACTGGCAGTGCAGTAATTCCTACGAGTTGTAAGCTGTGTTTCTTTTATAAACTTGGTAGGAAGAACAGCTTCTTGTGGTGACATGCAGCTTGCAGCCAACACTGTCATATTTTCCATAGGATGCTGGGTATCTTCTGCCCCTGTTTACTTCAGTGTAATTCCTCTTGATGCTGAAGTTCTCCAGCCTTAGAGAAGGACTGTATAATTCTTTGAGAAGTAGTGAAGAAAGGCTTGATATTGACAGTTGACTAAAACACAGAATGTTTCCAGGATCCTTAAACTGAGCATGTCAGCAGGATGTCAGCAGGAGTTGATGGAGTGAAGGAAGATTTAAGGATTTAAGACTGAAGTGTTGAAGAATTATTTGTAAATTCTTGTGTCCATTTTCTTTCAGTGTCACAAACTGTGTCAGCTCATCAAACCACAGGGGGATTCTCCTACAGTTCTCACTGATGGGCTTTACTTCAGGTCCTCTTGTGAGGCAGAGTTAGTCTAAATTCCTGATTGTTGCAAGGGGGAAATAAGCTGCACATACTCCGTTCAGAGCTGAGATTGCTTCCCACTCAGTTCCCTGTAGTTCTGTGGGAAAGAGCATGGCCCATCACAGGTATGATTCCCTGAGAAACCCAGAATTACAAGTTTCCATGGGCTTGTTCAAAGAGTTACCAGAATTTATTAAAAACATATGGGAGCATTTGGCAATAGGAAGACAAAAGACTTAATTGAACACAAGATGAAGCTGTCTTTTCCTGAGCTGAATTTCTACAGTTGATTTCATGGACTGATTGTGGGCAATGCCTGTGAAACAATGATGTGCTTTGTGCTCTGTGCAGGATGCAAAGTTTCTGCTTTGCAGCCCTTGCCCTCTTCCTGCAGGAGGCTGCAGCTCTGAGTTCCTATGGCACAAACACACAGCCTGCTGTGACAGCTGGTTCAGTAGTTGTCACTGTGTGTGAATAACCTCTGTAACTGTGGGTGAGACAAGGAAAATATCTCTCTTGTTTTTAAAACATAACCATTCAATTCATATGTATAAAACTTGATCTATTCCTTATAGTCCTCTTTCTCATCCCAGCATTACTATCATAATGAACTGAGGCAGTTGAGCAAATAAGATACTGGTATCAGCCACCATTTTTTGTAGGCTTTGTTTAGGGGCTAAAATTTTTGTATATACATGTTTATGCTTTCAGTATTATTGAGAAACCTGATCAAAACCTCAAAGGAACTTTTACACAGAATTCAACGGATTCAAATCCAGTGGATTTGTTCTACCAGGTTTGTTTTGTTTCATGTGCATCTTCTGAAAACCTCTGTTTTATTAGCTTCCTATTTATTGGCAATGGGTGTCAGAGAGAGGTGCTAGTACATGTCAGAACATCCGTCTATCCATTACGAGTGAGTTTAGTTTTAGTTTAGTAAAAATGATTTCGTTTTTATTTTCTTTGCTTGAATACTTGCAGTTATTTGATGTCTCCTTGTAAATAACTAGGTTTTGCTGAGAAAATTAGTCATAACACAAGGGGAGAGTAATTTACATACTATTTTTAGCCATTATCATTAACAAGAAATGCTACCAGTGTTCTAAAAGTGTTTTCTTTCAGTATTCATTCACAAATTAATTCAAATAGACAAGAAGAAATTAATTTCAAAAGACAAGAAGACGTCTGAATCTAAATACAATCTGAGTATTGCTGTTAAAGAACTAAGATGTTACTACTTGATTTAATGGGAGATTCATTTGGAATCTTACTGTGAGACTTCAAAATGATTCAAGCACCATTGACTTTTTTTTTTTTTTTTCCTATCTGTTTAGGAACATTTATAGTAGGATGGGAGAAATAAATCTGTTCTCCTTTTAATTCAGGGCACAAGAAGTTCACTAGAAATTTGACAGATGGCAGACAGGAAATTGTATATTCTACCTTCACCTTTCTTAGGTATTTTATAGATGGAGAGGTGATGATTCAAACTAAAAGCCCTCAACTAAAATATTTCATGTGTCCAAGGCCAGACTTTAGGTAAAGTTTGAAGTTACTAGTTTGAACAGGGAAAATGTAGTGGCTTATTATGCTGAGTCCTGTCCCAGGATAATTTAGGAGCCATTACATTTTGAAGAAAATCGGAGAAGAAACTGGGAAGGAGTGCCAAGATTAAACTTCTGATACTGTAGAGCTTGTGAGCTTTTTCCACTGTGTTGTGCCCTTCTGCTGTAGTGACTGCAACTTCCTGGCACTGTATCCTCACCAGAGCATCAGGCACCATGGTGGCATTTCCTTGGTTTTGAAATGGGAGCAGCATAAAAACAAGGAAGTGTGACTAAAGAGAAAGTAAATAGGTTATTGCCTCTGCAGGCAATACAGAGGCTGTATTAAAATGCTGTCCTGGAGCTATGACATCTTTACCTTTTAAAAAGATGAAGAACTTAGTCTAATTAAGCATCAGGGAAGAGAAGTTCTTAGAAGGCATCCTTCAAAAACCTGTAGTTGTGCTCATGTGAGGAAAGCAGAGGAAGAGTGTAAACTCTGGCATGTTAAAGGCTAAAGAGTGATTTCATCTTGGACACTCTTGCCTACCTGTGGAGCTTTTTCCCCATCTGGTTACTGCCTTGTAGTTATATGTATATATGCTTGGGCTGATTCTGTTAGTTTTATTGCATTTGTGCCTATAAATGAGGCCCCATTTTTCAGAGGAGGGAAACAGAAGAGCAAGAGTGATTCCTACAAGAAAGTTTTTTTGGGTTTTTAATTCTGTTTCTCTCAGTTGTATTCCTAAAGTGTGATTTTTTTTCACATATTTTTATTATGTATTTTCTTTCAGTATATCAAGAAGTTTTACAATGAAACTTGGGAGAGGAGGTATGGCTTCTCAGTGGATGAAGGCACACTGACACTGCTCTGGTCCATAACCGTTTCTATTTTTGCCATCGGTGGCCTTGTGGGTGCTATTATTGTTACCCCAATTGTGAAGTTCTTTGGAAGGTAAGTGCTTTGGAAAACTTGCATTTTCTAAAGTAGTTTATCACTTAATCTCTCTAGAAGGTTTTACTTTTATTAAAAAAAAAAAACCAAAACTTTAATTTTTGAAAACTTCCTGTACATCATTTGAGTCAGAAGCCATTTGCTCTGAATGGGCAGTGGGTTGAGATGTCAAGGAGTGTGACTTGTCAAGTGTGCCAAAGGAAAATACCATAAAATGGAAATGATGTCACAAAGGACTGGCAGAATCTTGTTTCATGAGTCTACTGGGTATCTTACTGTAAACAAACAAAGCCATCAACATATCTCATTTGCTCCTTAACAGCATTTGCTGTCATATGGTAACAAAAATTTACTCTTTTTCCAATACTTGTGTCAACTTAAAATACAATTTGAAGAACTGGACTAGAATGAAGTTCACGTATGGGATTATGCCATCCATTCTGTACAATGCAGTATTTGACCAAGTCTTCACCGTAGAGAATATGAGTATTTCAGGAATGTTTGTGTCGGTATGTGTTTGCATTTATGCTGCAGGTACTAACTAGGTATTTCTGTCAAATTTTTGTGTCACACAGTCTTTCAAATAGAATTTTAAAGGTAATATATAATTTATATATGCTTACAAGGGCATTAAAAAAACCCCCACCATTCTAGCACTCATCACAACTGCTCATTTGCATTTTTTTAAATTGTAAATTCAATATTATTTGATATTTTTTAGTTAGTTAAATCACAGGAGAACATAATCATGGAGGCTTAAGCATAAGTGTAAACCTCCAGTGTTCTTACTTTCTTGTTTCACATTTTGACTATTTCCATTAGACTGCGCTTTCCTAGGTCTATTTTTCATTCTCCCAACTTGTCCATGTCATTTTTCATCTCAAAGAGTGTATTTTTAGGTTCTTCCATTTCATGCTTAGAACAAGTCAGTATGCTTGGCTGTTACCCATTCTTCATTAATTTATTTTGTCACTTCAGCACTTGATTTTCAATTTTTAAATATTTTTCATAGCTACATTATTTTATTTTCTTAGGTTTTCAATTTCATCTGCCAAATCATACATTTGGCTTTAACATGTTTGTTAGAAATATGAAACTATGCCTGACTCAAACTGATGAAGTCTCAGAATATTGTTGAGTTTTTATTAAAATAAAGTGAAGCAAAAATGGGTTCGCAGAAGGCTAAAATTTTCAGTGAAGAATACAACAGCTTTGTGTGAAATTTTGTTAAAATGGTGGCTGATCTCTGTTGCAGATACACCACTTCCACTGGAGCTGCTCAGGTTTCCAGGGCAGACCTTTACACTCAGACTCTGCCCCTGTTTATTGTTTATCTCCATTAAGCCATGAAAACAGCTCTGTTACAGTGGATGAGTGCTGGAGCAGAGATGGGAAGGGGCTGTGTGAATAAAGGCTGCTCACCAAAGAGTGTTTCTGGAGTTTGCTGTTCACCCTGCAGTGTGTTTGTCTGCCCTAGGAACCCAGACTGACACGTCGTTATGGTAATTGAGGAGCACACAGTGAAATGTTGACAGAACAATAAAATACTTTGCTGTTAAATTGCTGAAGTGTAGGTTGGAGGGTTGTATGTATGATAAAGCTGAGCTCCACTTACACTGACACAGAATAATGAGCTAAGGGGGATTAAAAGCACTCATCAGAAATAATGTATGACTTTAAAAGAACACTTTTGAATCATATTGCTGTAAGGTTAAAAACATAAATTGCAAATTGCTGGATTCCTAAGCCCTATTTACTTCAAGAGACATGTAGAGTAATTTTTTGAAAGGGAACCTTCATCCACATAAACATAATTCCCAAGTTCAGATGTGCCTTTGACACTTTGTAATTTAAATTTTCCTCTTCTAACAAAGAGGGTCTGCTGTTGTTTATCCTGAGCACCCAGACCAAGACGCCCAAGGGATTGTTTAGGTCACTTCTAGGGAGATATGAGGCTGAGCATCACATCAGGCTCCTCTACTGTTCTTGGTACCACAGCCAGTGCCTTCAGTGAGAGAAAGGACAGTGCAAGGGGCTGGGGTCAGCGTGCAGAAACTTCTCTGTGCCACCCCTTGCTCCTCATCCTCCTGTGCTCCAGCATGGGCCCCCATGGACCACAGTCCCTCTGGGGATGTCCCTCTCAGGTTTGGGTCACCCTCTCCTCCACTGACCTTGTCACACCCTCGCTCCATGTCCCCTCAGATCCACCCTGCAGCCCCAACACTTCCAAAACCTTGCCACAGACACTACTTTCCATAGTAACACCCTAAATAGAGTGTTTTCTTGTCTTCATTTCCTTTTCAGCCTGCAGAAGTCTTTGTTTTTATCATGCTTAGTTAGGCTGTGCTTTTCTCAGCTGAATTGTATAAGGGTTTGCTGGCCAACCTTTTCTTAAAAAATATGCATTTCATAGATTTTATGTAAATTAAAGGAGAAAAAAGCAGTATCTTCAGATGAATGTATAAGACTTGTTTGACCTGAATGAACATTTTCTTTCCATTTTTATCATTACCTGTATCACTTCAGCCATCTCAGAGTGTATATCCATCTGAAAAATCTGTTCCAAACACTACATTCATCACTCTGATTGATGGTTATGTTGTATAGACTTTACATGAATTGTATCTAATTTTTCTATCTTCAAGACGTGTTATTCATTCAGTGTTCAAAACTCACTAGGAAGCAGGAAGAATAATTAAAAATACAAGTGTTAAAAATATTTCCTTTCAAAAAAAAATGCATCTATTCTGAGAATTTGGGTGACTTTTTCAATGAGTGTGAGATTTCCTGTTGATACTTACACATTGAAAAAAATTAGAACTGGTGGGCCAGTTTGCCTGCTTTAGAAAGGAAAGGACTAGACAGCCTTCCTGGCCACTCCTTTTTAATTAATCCCTCAAACTTGAGCAGACAGTTCTGAAAGATGAAAACTAAACGTAATGAAGCTGTTGATAAATGAGAAATAGAGATGTTTTGAATACATAAAATACATTTTTGTGATTTTTGTTTATACTTTTTAACGATATAATAATTTGCCATAAAGAGTATTTCTTTTATTTGAAAAAAGCCTCATGTTTTATTTAACTGTTACAGAATGAAATAATTTTAAAAGTGGGGAAGAAATATGTAAACCTGTATTTTGGTTAATTCCAACAATTTTTAGAAAAGGGTTGATTTTCATTACTTGAATGAGCCCAAATGTTTTCGTAACTCTACAAGTAGGAATCAATTTTCCTCAATATATGGTTTTAATATTGAGAATTTAAGGATGAATTATAGATGATGTCACAGTTGGGAAGTTCTTGAAGTGTCAAAAACTGTATGTAACATTAGAGTGTCTGTAGTTCTACCAACTTATTGCTGTTTGAAGTATATTCTTTGGGTTCTCTATGCAGACATCTATCCAGAGTATTCTTGTTTATATTCATGTACAGAGCCTCAGGCCTGGCACTTGGGTTTTTAGGATGCATAAGTTGGCTCCTTGCTGTGCTTTTGAAGTACAGCTCTTTAGTTATCTTTGTTATGTTTTCTTTCAAACTGTGGTGTAGGTTTGAAACTGTATCCACGTGGGTATAGTGCTGTTTCTCAAAACTCTACACATCTAAGAGACAGTGCTTGTTAGGCACTTTTTATTTATAGATATTTAAGAATAACATGTGCTTCTAATATAACTAGATTTAGCTGCCATGATGCTGGTTTCGACCTAAACCCTCTTTGCCTTTTAGGAAATGCACACTGGTGCTCAATAATGTGTTTGCAGTGGCAGCTGCACTGCTGATGTCCCTGTCCTTGCTGGCGGGGTCGTTTGAAATGCTCATCCTGGGCCGCATCATCATGGGGGTAGATGCAGGTAAGCTTTGGTCACACTCTACACGTCTGAAATGTTTGTGCCATGCACACACTTCCTCCTCTTCCCCAGACAGAATTTGCTGTACATCTAAGAGGTATTCCAGGGACTAGCTGTAGCCACACTGATTTCACTGGGACAAAATGGTACACTAAGGGTTGGAGGATCTGGTGTTTGGAGGAAACACTGGAATGGATGCTCACCACTACTAACAACGCTGTTGTTTCCCCACCTTTCCTCTTCCAGCAGTGGTAGAGTGTATTTGTTTCCATGCCATGAAAATCCCTTGACTGGGAGAGTGTATTCTGGTATTAACACTGCTTTTGCCTGTGTTTAAAAGTTGTTGGATCCCATGCTAATACCTGCAGGACTAGGGAAGGTTTGGTACATCATCAATTGTTCCTAGCAATATGGTCTTCCCAGTTTGAAAGTAAACCATGGAGGCACTGCAGCACCAGAACAATCTTGCAGCTAGAAGGAAGGGTTTCTGCTAATTTTTATCTCAGATTACCATCAATCAATTCTGGAGCTGTCCAAACATTGCCATTGTACTGACCAGGGTCATGCATTCATTTGTTCTGTTCCTGGCTTTAAACAGAATTCCAAATCTTATTTTATGCCTATTGTGAAAAGTTCATTGCAGATATAAGCCTGCATTGAGAGGAACATCTGCTAATACTGTTTAAAGTAAAAATACTTCATCTGACAATGTCTGCTCTGTCTGACTGATGCACTGGGCTTTTTTTCCCTTACCCACACCAGGGTTAACATGATTTTGCTTGCTTTGGGATAAGAAAATTTAAAATATAAAATCTGTTCTCCCGGAGATTCTCATCTCTGAGTAACCTTGGGTGCTCCACATCAAAAAGAAGCCTACGCACATGGCTGTAGATCTGTAACAGATAATCAATCCCATAGTTATTAAATGGTGTGAGAGTAATCAGACATGCAGGGAAAATAGATAGATATAATTCTGTTCCTTGCATGTTTTTATGCCACCCTTGTGAGCAGATTATCACTTAGGCTCCTTTCAGTAGAAATTTGTTGCATACCTGGCATAATAAAAATGTTTTGACTTATTATGTGGGTTTTATTCTTCCTTTGTAGGCATTTCCTTAAGTGCCCTCCCCATGTATTTGAGTGAAATATCTCCTAAGGAAATCCGTGGTTCATTGGGTCAGGTCACAGCGATTTTCATTTGTATTGGTGTTTTCACCGGGCAAGTTTTGGGGCTGCCAGAAATATTTGGGCAAGTAAGTATTTAATAGACCTTTTCTATCAAAGAACACAAGCATGCTCTGTCGTATTTTCATATTTTCACTGGATTTTCACAAAGGTGGAAAAGAGAAATATTTCTTTTTCATTTCGAACCACTTTGAAAAGTAGTTTCTTCCATGTCTTCTATAAGCACATACTAAAAGCATGACAAAGTTTGGTAGATGTGGTCAGCAGTCTCAACAGCTTGAGTGGCTTGTGTGTGTCCATATGCAGATCTCCTTCTCCCCCTTTCTTGATGTACATCTATTTTTGCTGGTTTCCAGCTTCTTTAGACACCATGGAAATGCTTAAGAGTTTCTATGGTTTTGATTACTAATTTTTCAGTGTGAGATAGAGCTGAAAAAGGCTTGGTAAGAGTTATTATGAGAACCTGAATAGGAAGACTCTTGCTTAGTGATGATAATGTTCCTTTTAGTGCAATCCTTACTTGTCCTGCTTTTAGACTAAGTGATAGAAGAGCAGAGTTAACACACACCTTTATGGAAAGGTTATCCATTCAGATAAGAGGTTGTCTTGCTGTCATAGGCTGAGATTAACTTGGTGGCCACTGGATGTCATCATTACTCTGAATAAATGAACTCGAGTTTTGTTCAGGCTGGCAATTGGAAATACGGAATCACACAAGGGGTAAGGTTGGAAGGAACCTTCTGACAGCCAGAAAAAGTAGTCAGCATTTGGAAAGTGAGAGGAGTTTTTCCTTCTCTGTCCATCCAAAGGCAACTCCTTTGTAAACACATGATGATACCATCCTCCCTGACACCTTTATTTTTGCCTGACCAGTTTCTTATTCTGTCTCTTTATTCTGTTCAGCTCTCCTGAAGGCAAATTATTTGATTCAATTTACCCTTTATTGAAGGATAAATTTCTCCCCTGCCCATCCAAAGGAACAGATTTTAGGAAAAAACTTAAAATGGCTTTTATTGTGTGGCTTCTACAGATGTTCCTTCTCTTGCCTTGGAATCAAGTCTATTAAAAATGAATATGAATTTTCAAGAGGCCAATTTGATTGCCTAGAATATGGCAGCCCTCATGTAGCAGGAGTATTTTTTTAATTTGGGTTTATTAAACATGCATATATTTTAAAGGTGGGGTGCCATGCAAATTCTTATTCCTTGATTTCAGCTCAGTCTTGCTGGTTTTATCTCTCTTCTTGCCTTCCTTTCATCACCATTGTTACTGCAACCAAATTATGGAGGTAGTGTTTCTGCTTCTGCAACCTGCTTTAGTGTGACATTAATTAATATCACACCATTAAAGACAGACATTAATTTATGTTAGAAGAAATATGCTTTATTTGGAGAATTAGTTTTTTCAATATGGGTAACATAAACATGTAAAAGAAGAAAAGTTTTGGCTGATGTGAATTACAATATTTCCAGCTACTTTATTGGAGGCAGCTTGAATATGCAATGTGGGTATGTGGGAGGTTTTTATTCTTTTTTTAATTTCTCTTGTTTTCAGTCAAGCCAGGATTTTTTTTCCCTACATTTGTGGAGTTCCCATTGAAATTCCTTCAGTGGGAGGTAGTTTTAATTTTGCTGCTCTGTTTTTTTTTCTTATCAGAATTTGTTGTAAATAATACTAGTTACAAATACTTGTCTTCTGTCATGGTTTCCTATGTTTTCTGCTGAGATTTGTCATGTGTATATTACTTCTAAATTGAGCAAATATCTAAGGGGTTATTAACCATAGTATATAAGCATTGATGGCTTTGAAGAAAGGAGGGAGAGAAACAGAGATGAGTACCTTGCTGGAAGAGGTACTTGAAAAAGGGATGGACATGAGAATGGCTGAAAGCATGGCTGAGGTCCTTGTAAGAGGAGGTAAAAACAATATTGCTTGTGTGGTCAAGTAAACAGAGGGAAGGGAGAGGAACTGACTGCACCTTGTTAACACAAGAAAGAAGAGAGTGGCTTAATCTCAAAGATAATATGGCTACAAGAATGATTTTTTATAACTATTGTGTGAATAATTGCATGCTAAAATTCATCAGAGTGATGTTTGGAACAGACTCCTGGCTGAAGTAACTTGAGCAGAAAATATAAATTTTAAATTGGAGCTTGATGCATTTGTGTGGATTATATGAGGTTGTTGCCTTCAGTGGTTCTGTAGAAGTCTCTCAGCAGAAAAGGAAAGTGTTTATGTTGGCTGTGGGCATAGTGTTAACAAGCATTTATTAACAACCTAAGTGATGATTTCCTCTGTTATCAAATGCAAGTGTCTCTTTAAATGTGAAATTGTGATAAAAATAGCTCTAAAGTGATGAGTATTACTTGAGGCAATTCAAAAGTCCTTACTGCTTTTTGTATCAAGTAGGTTAAGCATCCCTGAGCTGCTTTTTAAGCAAACATTCATTTGTCAAGATTGGTCAAGGTGCAGCAGGAGGCATGGGCAGCCCCAGGTGCAGTGCTGAGGGGCAGGGATCAGCTCTGGCTGGGTTATTAGCTTAAGGCTGGTTGGCAGTTTCCTATTCCTTCAATTTTCCCAAGCTTTCTAGTGGAAGTGCTGAGGGTTGGCAATCTTCTCATTTCCTTCTAATACCTTTTTATGCCAGTTCTGCCAACTTATTCTCATTATTCTTTTGATCGACTGTTATTTATTCCTTCCTATCTTTCGGTTTCTTTTTTTTTTCACCACATTCTACAGTGTGTTTCCTATCTCCTCCCCTTATCAGTTGTGATCTCTCTGTTTCAGGTTAAACTTCACCTTCTCTAGTAACACAAACTTTAATCTCTTTCTCACCCTGTAAGCCGTTCTCTCAAATAGCTCTTGGTTTAAATTTGAACCTAGGAGAACAAGATTATACAGCTAACCCAGATGAAATAATTCTTTAAAAAAACAGAATTATATTAAATATTTCCTGGTTTTCCTGGAAATGTTTTGTCTGAAGTATTGCAGAAATTAATTTAATTATTTTATGTGTCCTGCCATATTGACATGAACTAGACAAATATGATTATGTCCAATTTTTAAATTATAGTATAAAAGAGAAAATTGACAATCTAATAAAGATTGAAACACCTAAATATGGGCAATTTTTTGATTCTGAATATATATAATTTTATCGTATTTGTCTGCAAAGGTACTAATTTTGGAATGTGTTTCTTCAGTATGCAGTGCTTACCAAGAGTGATTATTTGAAGAAGAAAAGCTGCAGCTGTGACAACAGTCCTCTGCTGCAGTGGCTTAATAATCTTACTTGCTTTCCACATTCCTAATTGTTCCATCCAACAAATCACAGCTATGCTTTTAATTCAAGATTCTGATTCTTATGGGTCTGGAAAATTCCTGAGGTTTAGGAAATTCCACCAGAGCAAAGTGGGCTGTTGATCACTGTACAGAGCAGAATGACTTTATGTGCTGGTGACCTGCTTCTTCCCACCACCCCAGTGCTGAGAGCTCTGTGCTTATTTTCACTGCTGGCATCTTGTGTTCTGTAAGCCAGAGTCCCCAGTTCTTCAGGAAGCCGTGGCATCTGTAGATGACAACTTGGTGCAGGCCCACAGGTGTGCAATGCTGTTATCTGCTGTCATGTGGGCACTGAATTATTGCTGCTGGCTACACGATTATTTAATTCAGGTCATTTTTGGTTGTACAGCAAGTGCAGCTTTCCATATATCTGACTGAAGGAAAAAACCAGATAATAAGATAAGGACAAATTATCTTAGACCTGTCACTTCTTCAAACACTACCCTTCAGGTATTTCTGTTCTCTCTGTTTCTGTGATTCTGCAATTGAATCACCCAGCCTATTTTTCCTGACAGATTGCTCCTGCAAAGCAAAGGCCACTGCGCTGTCAACTTCAGTTTTGAAAGTTCAAATTTACACTTACTGTCTTGGGGGAATATGGTCTGGCCTGATTCTGGCATGTTCTGTGTAGCTTTGGCTATCTCTCTAGCTAACTCATCTAGCTCCTCCCGCATGGAATGTCCTGCTCCACAGGTTTTCCTTAGCATGGTAATATCTGAACATTGTAAACCATCAGGCTGTCTATTCTATGGCTTGATTTTGCTTAATGAAGGTGGGCTTTTATCCTTACTTAAATTATAGAGGATTTAGTTTCTAAATACACTTGCAGTAGTCGTAGTGTTCATATTTTCAATATACATTGAGCTTCAGTATCTCTTTGTGTATGAATATGAGAGAGAAAAAAATGTTTCACAGTGTGTATATTAACTCAGGACAGGTAAAGCTGAAAGAGTTGCCTTTGCCATGCTTTCCTCAGAGCTCTGCTTTGAGCCCCTTTTCCTGTGTGTGGTGTGTCAGGCTTTGCCAAGCTGCAGTTGTTTTCCCTGGAGTTGGCCCCAGTGGCTGCCCAGCTCTGGCTGCTTCTCCATTGGTACACCAATGCACAAATAGAATTTTGTTTGTTTACTTCAGCAACCCTACTTTATAAACTTCAAGTGTTTCTAGGTCATGCACCAAGGATCTTGTCTAACTACATGGTTGCATTGTTTCCTAGTGGATGTTATCCTAAAAACTTTGCTTTGCTTGCAACACTTTCTGAAATAATCCTATTGCTATGTTAGTGTTTCAAAAAAATAAAAAAATAAAAAAGCAAAATTCCTGATGTGTCCACCATCTCTTGAATGTTGCAAGTAGAATAGGTTTGGTCATTCTGTTTTAAAAAGAGTGTAATCAAGCAGTGCAAGGTACAGGAGCGAGCAGCAATGATCAGATTTGGGAAGTGGCTTCTTGAGGAGAAAAATCGGGGTTAAACAGATCTTATGGGTAACCCCATGCTGGGGAAACACTCAAAGCATGACTGCACCAGAAACAAAGTGTACCAGAGAAGGTGTAGAATTTATTTTGAAATTACATACTGTCTTTTCTAGACTCTTCTCAATATTTCTTTAAAAGCATTTGGAATTTATTGCAAAACTCTAGTGTACACGGTTAGAGTTACAAACTTCATTAATTGGATGTTGTCTTTGTCATAGAAGACACATGAATTAGTCTAATTACAGTTTTTTGAGGATTTTTAGCAGATTTAATGCATATTTGGCTAGAGAATACCTGTTTTAAAAAAGGTATTTAGCCGGAAATAGGTTTGTGACACATGATGACACTGGCCAAACTGTCCTCCCCACAACTCGTTATTTTAGCAAAGAAATTCTGCTACTGATATAAATATCAGTATCAATTTCTGAAGCAAACTGAGCTAAATCTGGAAAAGGACTAATGCTGAACCTTGCTGAGGAATAGTTGTGATAAAACTAAAAACTTCTGTAGATGCTGTGTTAAACTCTAATTTTCTTTACCAGACTTCTTAAAAAATGATGTATTTGATGCAATAGAAAACTGTATGTTTAGGAAAGTTTATATAGGAATGTTTCAGTTTGCTCTACCAAGATCTTTAAAAAGTACTCCTTCACTTGCACAAAAATAGACAGTGATGGAATAGGTTGTACAGCCTGTGCAGCTGAAGGCTGTCCTGAAAATAAGCTTTGATTTTACTTGTCAATGCTTCATTTTCAGTGTGATTTTTCCTTTGTTTTTCTTTTTTTTTTTTAACTGATCGTTCTTCCTAAGACTCTTGACTCAGATTCAAGGATTCCTTAAAAACTGTCAGTGAATTATAGATGAGTAGAGAAGGCAATTCCAAATTGCTCTAGGGACCTGAAGCCTGCAGGTGGACACCAATGGCAAAATGGTCTGTTGGAGATGCTCTTGAAATGAATCTGAGACATTAGCATGATAACACAAAGTATGAATTGACCTGTTTCTTAATATTTTCTATGAGCGCTTTTATTCTCTGTTTATCTTATCCTTCAGCCATGATAGTGATTATAGTTAAAGATATTCTTCTTTAAAATACAAGTGAGAATTTCAGAGTGTAGAACAGAGAGCTCTTGTGGCAATAAGAGACAGGTGAACTCTTGCAGCTTCATGCAGAGTGTTGGAAATTAAAGCAGTTTATGCCTTATGCTGTCTGCAGAATATAAAAAGCTGTTTGTACTTTCCATTAGAGTAGGACAAATGCCTCCACCAGTTTAGCATTTTCCAGGATCACTTGAAATCCTGAAGTGTCCTGTTTGTAATAATCTCAAACATCTGGCTATGTAGAATAAAAACTCCCATAACATCTTCACTCTGCCTAGTTATATTCTGAAAACATAGTGAACTGAAGCAAAGCCTAGTTTGGAAGCCACTAATTAATGGTGTGGCCCAGAGCTCCAGTCCTGTTCAGTATCTTCACAAATGACCTGGATGATGGTGGAGCTGGTTGTATCTGTAGAAACATTCTGCTTTGTGGAGTCTACTCTAGTATATGAATTGCTAGTTCTTAATGAGTTCTTAAGAGTAAAGGCTGGTGTAGGACTTGGGAAAAATAACATAGGAGTTTTCCTCATCAGCTCTGGTTCCCAGCTGTGGGGGTTTTTGGTCAGGATTTGTCTAAGTTTAGAGCAAGAGTTTGAGGAGGTAGTTTCATAGTACTCCTGGAAACCATTCTGCTACTGAGCCAGGCTTGCAAAAGGTGATTCCAAGTTCCCCTGGTCCCTGCCAATCCACTGGGCTGCTGAGTTTGTACAATATTTCTTAAAAACACAGAAGCAAAAATGCTTTATATTCATGTAGTAAAATGCAAAACTCTGAATGACAAGCTAAAGCCTTCCCTGAAGAGTGTTTTACGACTTCTGCTAAGAATACAGGAGACACTGGTGCTTATAAGTAGCTACTCAAATCCTTAAGGGAGTGATATTACTAAGAATAACTCAGAGAAACACCCTTACAAAGGAAGGAATTTCTGGAAGGAAGGAAGGAATGTCTAGAAGGAAGGCATTTCTGGAAGGACGGAATTTCAGGAAAGAATTTCAGGAATTTCAGGAAAGAAGGAGGGAAGGAAGGAAAGGAGGAAGCAAGGAAGCAAAAATGTTTCAGTGGTCATTCAGACAGACATTAATTTCAGCAGGTGTTTGACGTCTGCCTGAACTTCCTGCAAACTGCTACCACTCATGCCAATTAAGAATTGCTTGAGCCAGTGATTTTGAAGATGGCAATCCTTTTTCAAGTATTCTCAGTACTTATATTTTATAGCATGGGACATTTCCGTCCTCTTTTCACACTAACACATAAGGCACAGAGTTTCTCACTGCTGAAGCAATTTCCAAGCAAGACACAAGCACTTCAATACAAGCTGTGAGTTGCTGATCACCCAAGGGCTGGTTGATCCAGTCAAGGGAAGATGCTGTGCAGGCACCAGGCACAACCTTGGTGGGTCTGAGAAAAGTACAGAAATGCTGGCAGGACCCTCTGGGTTGTTGCATATTCATAGTTCAGTAGGACCCATGGGAAGATGCCTACTCTGTTATACCAGCCCTGCTGGGGGAATGTGGTACATGTTGATATATTTTTAATGGAGACATTAAGTGATGTACTTTGTTTACATCTATTGTGGATCAGCTGAGATTATGTATTTACTGGAGATTATAAATCGACATTTTATTGGTTCCTGAGACAGACACAACGGTGTTTATTCATCCCTTTCTGTACAGAACTCATTAAGTAATGCATGGGAAAACAGCTGTGTTGTCTTCGTATTTGCAAATGAGTTTCAGTCCATTAAAGTTGTGCTGTGAGGCTTCAATTCCCAAAGTTTTAACAACATATGGCTGATGGGCCATATGTAATACTGAAATGTTGCAGTTTTGCATTTGGAAAGGAGAACATCTTACAGGAGAGGAGCTGTCTGAAAATGGAAGTGTGGTTATGGAAACAAGAGCACTGTGGAGGTCGATATATAATTTAGACTCAACAATGAACAAAAAACTTAATGGCAGAACATCTAATGTTGGGATGAATGTTTATCATCAGTGAGGACTGCTACTTATAGACAGTGAAACAGTGCTCACCTGACTCTTGAGAAGATTTCTGTGTAGCTGTTCTCTGCTTAATTAGGTCAGTTGGAAAAGCAGCAGACAAGATTTCCTGGAAAGACATCCTTCAACAGATGTGAAGGAAAGAAAGGCATCAAAACACTGCAGAGGCTGATAGCACTTGCTTATAGTATTCTCCTTATCCACTAAAACATAGTTAACACATGTAATTAAACTTAATTAATTTTTTAATTAAGCATTTTTTAATACTAGTATTTAAAATATGACTTTCTGCTACTTCATCAGCCTTAAAAAGGTGATGGTTTTTTTTACTTACTGTAGCTGACCTAATAACAAATAGTGTCTGTCTATAAAACTCATCTTACCCCGTGTAAGTTGGACTCTGCTTCACATGTTTAGGAGCAAGTGAACATTTCAGATTTGCCTGTTTCCTTAGTGCTTGAGTATTTGATAATATTTACAAATCTGTTATTAAGCAATAAACCTAAAACAATTTGACCTGTGACTTCCTTCCAAATGTGTTTCACACACTGGGGAGATAACCACCACTTAAACATTTCTGAAAGTTCTTAACCTTCAAGATTAACATTTCAGTTTTACTTTCTATTATACATTGTAAAACTACCCATTATTGCAAATTTATGTCCTAATATGTAAATTTATCCTTTACAAATTAGGTGTTAATGCCATGGTAAGTTGGTCAAGCACTGTAAGATAGCATGCAGTCACCATAGTGAGTAGGAGGGTGTGTTTTCTACTTTTGAGTGTCTTTGATTTTGAAACAGCTAGAAAAAGGAAAAAAATGTTCCTGATTAGTATTTTGAGAGATTTTTTAAAACTTGAAGTAAATGTCAAGTTAAAATGAATTGGGTTTTGTTGTTTTTTTTTAAATCCAAACCAGATCTGTTATCTTTTAAAAAATATTAAGATGAAATATTCAACCATTTCAAATACTTTTAAAACAACAAATATGCTTTGGGTATTTTTATGTTTGTTTTCTTTTAACCTTGATAGACCTTAGTCTAACTTTCATAACTTCAGTTTGGCAAAATATAATCATATAAAAAAAGATTTGCATCTAATGCAATTTCTAGATGCCCTGGAGCACTTTTCTTCATCTCCCACTACAGTCCCAAAAGGATGCAGGTCTCTGAAGTTCTGTGTGTTGCATCTGCGAGTCCCACAGGGACATCTGAGGTAACCCAGGGCATCAGAATGATGTTTGTATGTTCTGATGTTTGAAAAACTGAGTCTTATCCTCCTCAATTATTTTAATTTACTATTTTTATATTTTGTTATTTATGGATGCTAACCTGAATCTAAATGCATCACTGAAAGGAAGTTCTGTCAGAAATTTTGCCTAGCTCCAGCATACCTCTAATATTTCTTCCTAAAGAAGCTCAAGTATATATGCTGGCTGCTGATAATAATCCCAGGTGAAAGCTTCCCATTTCCCATTGCTTTTCGCTGAATTTTTTACTTCTCTTGAAGATGAATAAGAAATGAAGAGAAATCATGCCATATAAGTGTGCAGTAAAAAGTTAGTTTTTACTCCAATAAAAAGTTGGACAAAAAACCATCTGGGGAATTTGTAAGAGATACTTTAATTCTCCCTCTCAATACATGATAGTACATGATCTAAGATGCCATTTAGTGAAGAGAGACTCATGGAACTCAGACACCAGACACTTTCAAAGCTGTTTTGAGTTGTCATCTAAAGGCCATTTAGTCAGTAACAAAAATCTCCTGCTGATTTCTGTGAATTTTACATCAGATTTGTACAGCCTTGAGTCTGTGACTTTCTGTACTGATTATTACCTGGGAAGATACTGATACTTGATAATCTTCTTGTCAGAGGTGAAGTAATGACCTGTAAAAATACACATCTGGTATGCAGACAGAGGTGAAATACATGTTACCTGAGTTGCCTCTGTTTTAAACAGGAAGGTAAGCAATTTGTAACTCTGTTATTGAAACACATTTTGACAAATTGGGTTACCGGAATGGTCATGCAAAGAGGAAATGGTGTCCAGCAGACATATAGCTGTGAGATTAGCATCCTCTGCAGCCAGAGGAGGTTGAGGAACAGTGTTTGGACTGGCACAAAAGGTAAGAGGTAGGCAGAAGGTAAGAAGAAGGTAAGAAGAAGGTCAGAAGAAGGTAAGAGGAAGGCAATTGTTCTGGACCTTACTTGAGCATCTGCTCTGAAGCCTGAGATGTAGAAGTTCTCTTTTCTCAGCTGCCACATGATCATCGCCACTGTGCCATACCCTTGACTAAAGGAAGAAAAGATAGTTCTAATGCTAAGAAATCAGTTCCATCTCAGTGCTTTTTCAGTCCTTGGCCCCAGGCCAGCGTGGTTGTCCTTTACTTTTAGGAGTGTTTTATGTGGTATGGTAGCACATTAACAGAGAAATGCTGAACTTGTGCAGTATTCTGGGCTCTTCATGCCTAAGTAGTTTACCCAGTCTATTCTGAGCAGAGATACCTCTTTTTTTTTTTTTTTTTTTTTTTTTTTTTTTTTTTTTT
>VWZP01000982.1:2017183-2102496 GCA_013396995.1 Dicaeum eximium | reverse complement strand
TTTTTTTTGAGGGGCAAATGGTATATTTCTGATATGCATTTTTTGTGCCAAGTCTCTACAAGAAAGGACAAAATTCAATTGCTTGAATATAAGCACATAGAATTATCTTGGTGCCCTACAGTACCTTAGATGTCCCTGTGGGAGTGGCAGATGTGACACAGAATATCACAAAGACCTGCATCCTTCTGTAGCTGCAGCAGGAGGCTGAGGCAAGATGCTTCAGGGCATCTAAAAATTAGACTAGATGTAATCCCTTCTGTCTCTGTGTGTGATTACATTTTGCCAAACTAAAATTTTAGAAGTGTTCCTGTTTTTTATAGAACATGAAAAAAGTAGAAACCACCAAATCACTATTTCCTGGATATTTTCAATATCTTTCATTGGATGCCAGAGGCTTTTGTCTCTTTGTTTGCCATATACAAAATTTGTAACATATGTCATTTTTCACAAGAAAGTTATGCAAAAAGGTCATTTCTGTTTTGTTTATAAGTTGTTCAGCAGTGTAGTAAACTCATCACAACCTCATCCCCAAGGAGTTAATTCCAGAATAAATACTTTATTTAATAGTGACTGGTAAATAGACTTGCTCACTGAGATCACAGTTCATCCCGTGCACTGAATGCTAAAAAGGTGGAAAAGTTATTTATTTTGATACCATGTCCTGCACATGTCAAGCAGTAGAGGTAGCCAAGCCCTGGACAGTTCTGTGAGGCAGCACGATGGTTACACAGGGATGCAGAGCAGGGCTGGGCAGTGCCCTGTGCCACCCCATGTCCAGCCTGAGCCTAGAAGTTGTTTGGGGCATGGACATTTCCCTGTGGCTCTAGAATGGACAGGAGACAGCAGTGGGAAGCTTGCCTGGGAACAGTTGGGGTTGGATGCTCAGTGGGACATGGGGATCTCCACAGCACAGAAACCCAAACTCTGGGCAGAGAGCAAACAAGGACCCTGACTGTGCAGTAGTGGTTGATACTAATTTGGGAATGGGAGGGGATCTATGTCCAAATTATGCTTTTAAAATAAATAGATAAATAAATAATTAAAATCTATTTATTAAACTGAAAGAGGAGAGGTTTAGCCTAGATGTTAGGAAGAAATCCTTTATTATGAGAGTGGTGAGACACTGGATCAGACTGCCCAGAGAAACTGTGGATGCCCCAGCCCTGGAAGTGTTTAAGGCCAGGCTGGATGGATCTCTGGGGAACCTGGGATAGCGGAAGGTGTCCCTGCCCATGGCAGGGTACTGGAACGAGATGGTCTTAGAGGTTCCTTCCAAACCATTCTGTTTCTGTGTTTCTGTGAAAATTTTTAGAGAGAAACAGAGAGACTGAAGCCTGTCACAGTTGCATATTTCCTTACTCAGTCTTTTTGATCCTTTTATCCATCTCATACTGGGATATTTAATTGGCCACACGAAATCTTTCAAAAAATGGGTGCCCATGTCCAGGGCACTACAGCACTTCTTCCCACCTCTGTTGCATGACCCTGATAACAATTCTGTTCTCCCTTTATAATTTATCTGTGTGTATATTTTTAACCTGGTCTGTGTTGAGAGTGTCTTCACATTTTATCAAAATCTTCCTAATTGCTGAGAACACTAAATGTAACTGGTGCTTAAATAGCTTACTGAGTTTTATAGGGATAGTTCAGCTGTCAGCAGTGCCTGTTGACATTTCCCTGTGCCACTTCCTTTCCCACCTTTTGATGGTTACAATAAGTTCCTTTTTCTGCATTTCAGCTGATGGTTTTCTGACATGGCAACATTTTCTTTACTATATTTCAGTGCACCATAATCTTCTCTCATCTGCAGCTGATAAATCCATGCCATACTTTATCTCCCTCCCTTCCACCCAATTTTCTGTCTCTGCAGCTTTGCACTTTATTACATCAACCTTTGAATGAGTCTGTGGTTGTCAAACTTGCTCTACTGCTTAACTGTCTTTTGTAAATACATTAAAACCAGGTTTTTTATGCTCCAGCCTAAGCAAATATCCATAATGAGACAGTTTAAAATGAAAATTTTACCATCTTGACATGTTATTTGTACCAATTTTGAGCGGGTGATAAAATCAGGTCCCCTGTAATTAACACATTTAATGCTCTTTTAAGTTTTTCCTAAAATAAAATGAGATGTCATTGTTTTCATTTCTCCCAGCAGTGCCTGTGTGCTTCCCTTTACTGCTGACAGTTGAGGCAAAGTGTTTTAAGTGTCTTCTAAGTCACCTACACTGTCTTTTGCCTTCAGCTTATTACTGTTTCTGAGCACTGTCCCAGCATATGTCCTGTTCTATTCCTTCTTAAAGAGGTCATGAAACCCTCCTTTTCCCTGCTTGTCTTAGTTCTCTTTATAGTCTAGTTCCACTTGATTTCCAGCAATTTTAATGAATCCTTTAAACTTATATTAGTCCTGTTATTTCTTTTCTGTAGTGGGAGGAAAGAGTTAAGATTGTATAATGCAAGTTAAGAGAAAGGCAAGTAGAACACACACTCCATAATGCTGAATAGACATGAAAACTTTTGAAATGGATTGGCATCCGTGACTTACTGATCAATTCATGCCAAAATGGCAAGTGGGAGCATATTTATGAGTATTTCTGAGTATTTACGTGTTTACCTTAAGGTTTTAGAAGTTAGCATGATAAAAAGTAAAACAGAAATCTTTAATAGAGGAAATAAAGGGAAAATCGGTGTCTTATGTGGCAAAAATAAAGGGCTTTTCATTATAGTAGCAGGGTTTGCTATTTATTGTGAAGGGTAAGTTCAGAGTCTTGTTCATAACTTTTTCAAAATAATGCTTTCAAGAAGACTTATTTGAGATAAATGTGACCAACTTATAAACCAGACACTATAGGAGACTTTAAAAGCAGTGTGAGTTTATTCCATGGAAGTCTCCATAGGTGGGCAGAATGCTGACAATAACAGTATACAAAGAAGAATTTTTTTTTCCCTTTAAGAAGTGTCCTTAACATTGTGGAAAAAACCTACAGAAAATATGGTGTGCTGAGCAAGAGTAAGATTTTTATCTGGAGGTATTGTCAAAAATTATAACACCCTATAAATTTTTTATATGGCACATAGCAAAGAGGTTTATATTACAGGAAATTATTCCAGGTGGATAGGGAATGAAGGTGACAAGTTATACTGCCTGTTTTCCTAAATTATTCTTTACAAACCAGTACCCACTTTGATTATGTGATTATTGACTAGTTTTAAAGACTTAACCTTAGTTTTCCAGCTTTTAAAATAAGATCCAGGCTTGTTTGTCTATAAACAGTATTAATCACTTTTAGTTCACCTACAGTACATAAAGTTTTCCACTAAAGTGGAAAAAAAAGAAAAAAGGAATGGAGAAATGGGGTCTTGAAGCCTTCATGTTAATGCAGGCACTTAGGGTGACTGATTACCTCAAGCTTTAAATTGTTTGAATAAATACTTTCTCAAGTTGTTTTCCCATCCCAGGAGAATTTTTTAAAAACACCTGTCTCACCTAAAAGGGCAAGTGGAAAGTTCAATTAGGAGGTATCCCACCCATTGTTTCTGGGAGTTATTTGATTATCTTGGGCCCAGTTTCAGGTTTGAGGCATGGATTACATCCCATACCATGCAGAATGTGGTGCTTCAGGCCTTGATGATGTGAAAGAAAGTAAAATAAAAACTGTCAACAGAAAGTTATTTGGGGGCTTGGCCCTTGACTAAGGTGATCCAAGAGGGAAGTGTTCAAATCTCTTACTAATCTTAGGAGGAACACGTCACTCTGGTGGTGGACACAATACTTTGTGATGAAATTATGAAAAGTTACAGTGTTTCCTATCAAATCTAGTTTTCGTCCAAGTGTCACTATGGGAGAGTATTAGTGACTCATGTTTGCATCCGTTTGCAGGAATCTCGGTGGCCTTTCCTATTTGGAGCAATCATTGTTCCATCATTGATACAAGCTGTGATTCTGCCTTTTCTTCCCGAAAGTCCTCGGTACCTCCTACTCGAAAAGCATAACAGGAGCAAGGCAGAAAAAGGTATGCTATGTTACTTTATTGTAATAAAGGGTGTTCATTTTAGGGATTTAGGCTGGAGATACCTGATTCTTATACCACTCTAGAAGCAGAATATTCTCATAGGAGAGATGTCTTGGCAATAATTTTTTTCACCTTTTTTGTTTGTCTCTGTATGCGTAAGTATAGCTGTAGCTTTGACGTTTTTACAAATTAAATTTTCCAGCAAGGTAACTTATATAACATTACACATGGTGATACAGAACTAACCAAATCATCCTGCTGTTGTGTGCCAGCCATTCTATGCAGGGTTCATCTGAAAGTGAAAGATGGTTTCAGTCTCTGTGTTTGACCCTGTCTTTTGTAACTCAATAACCTTTGTTGATCTAATTATAACCCCACACATCTGTTAAAATTCCAGCGCTTCCATATTGCTTCACAGACTCAGAATATTTTGTCCTTACTTTAGGTTCTGTGTGGAAAACTATTTGCTTGCATGATCACAGTTGCTGCATTCCCCACCCCAGTAAATTTACTATGGTCCCAATACAGGTGAAAATGTTAAAAAATTTGGTTTAGCTTATTATAACGACATATGAAAAATGGGAGTCTATAAAAAAGGAGTCTGATTATTATACCAAAATACCAAACAGAAGTGCTTTACAATTACTCTTAAAACCTTAGTTTGAATATGACCCTTAACATTTTCAGTCATGAACTAGTTGCTTGCAAAATTACTTGTAAAGTGTGTATCAACACCTGAAATATAAATTTAATAATATTTAGCATGAAATTAATGCAACTCTATCCAGTTTCTTCTATTTTGAAACTAAATTTGGCCTTTTTTGTTCTGAAGAGCCCTCTGACAAAGAAATAGCACACAAATGAAGAGACTCCCATGTTGTCTCAATTTGGTGTTGAATGAAGAATTCTATAAAGGTTGGAGCCTCAGACACTTAGAGATACAGTTCAGTGCTTAAAAAAAAAAAAAAAAAGCACAAAAGCAAAAGCAACAATGTTTTGGGAAGAGTTCTTAAGCTTCACAAAGTCAGCAGAGTTTTGAGGAGGCAGAGAGAAGCTGTTCCAAGGTCCATGAAGGAAAGGGCTGCCCCACCAGGTGTGCTCAGAGCACCAGCAGGGCTGCAGGACCCAGCTCGGGTTGGCTGTTGGGTGGAAACTTCTGCAGCACCATGGCTGGACAGAAAAGACTCAATTCTGAGATTTGTTGTAGTACACAGTGTAATTAATTTTGAGTGTAGTCTACAGTGGAATTCAAAAAATAGGAGAGTGAATCAACAGTCAAGACAAATCATCTGGATATTTGCATTATCAGCAGAAATGGGGGAGGAAAAGTCTCTGTATTAAGAAGACTGGAGGAGTTGTGATTTATCAAAATGCCCTTCTGCTTGTAAGTCATATAATGACAAAGCAGAATTCTTCATTTTAGTGATGACTACAGTAATGCTTTTAAATTATTTGCCTCTTAGCTTAAATCTGCATATTAATATTGGAAATTTGCAACTCTTTCCACTGACTAAATCCCTTTTCTTTCCCTTAATGGATCAAGGCTATCCATGGATATTCAGTACTCTAATAAAATTAGTTTATATGAAATAACTGCTAGTTGATTTTGTAAATTATTTCTGTGTTAACATGGAGTTATTACAGGGAAATTTCTACTGTCTTCAACAGTAGCCAAAGAAGATGCTGTTTAAGCAGAACTTTGACAAAGATGTGTGAGAAAGTGTGACACTGGAATTAATATAAATAATCACCAGGGAAGTGAATTTGTCCATCGGAAACAGATGACAATAATACTCCCACAGCTTATTTTAATATTTTGTCTGTTTCTTTTCAAAGGATGAGCCCAAACAAACTTTGACCACTTCTCTGTTTTTTTGCCTCCTCTTGCCTGGAGGTTGCTTTGTACTGTAAACCACTCAATAGTATTTTGATATTTTAAAATTTCTTCTCAAAATTCACATGCTAATTCTGTTGTTAACAACTGCTTTTTTTTGCACAGTCCTGGAAGTACTATAGTGGAAAAAGAATTAGTAATTCCTTATGTGGCTGAGACGTTGAGTGCCCGTCTTCAGTTAATTTAAAGGCCTGATTGGTTTTAGAGATGGTACCAACTGACTTTTTTCAGGTCTTTGAACCTCTTTCAGGTGCTTCACCTTCACTTAGATGAGATGAATAAAAACTGGTGGTGTAAACTGAAGAGTTTCTTGACTTCTTTCCCCTTGACTGGAACCATCCAGTTCTTACCCTATTTATGAAGGCAGTATTCCAACTTTTGAAGGCTGGGCTTCTATAATCTTCTGATCCAAGGGAATTAAATAGGAATCTGGAAAGTTTTAAAAGTTTCTAGAACTGCAACTCCTTAGGAGTTTTAAGTGTTAGGTGAAAATAAGGCTTTCCTGTAGAGAGAAGCAGCCGGTCACGGAGGGAAATGAGTCATTGCAGCGAGGAGAGGAACGACTGCTGTGCTTCTCAGGGCCAGTAATGCCAGGGTTTAGAATGCAAAACTAATAAATTGAACATCACACATTGAAAGGCTTTTGAGTTTCCCCATCTCCCTGCTAATGCAGAATTTATTTCCACATTATTTATATATAAATTTGTTATTCTTACGGTACTGAAAAACTGGTAATGGAAGAAAATTAAAGACGTTGAGTAGCAGGAAAATGTTTTTCCAAGAAGGTTGTGTGATATCTATTCAAAACTGTGCATGTATAGCATAGTAATTTCTTAGCATTTCTTGACTTGTTGGTAATTTTAAGTATCCATCACAGTTGTCTAGTGGCATTTACATCTCTTTACTTAATGCCATGAAAGAAAGAAAATAAATTGGGTGTCTATGTTTTTCCTGCCTTGTACTTGGAATTTTAGTAATTGCAGTTTTTTAGTTCCTGGTCCCTCTAGAAATACAGCAAGCTCCCTTGTGCAAAAAGGACAGATTGCTACTTTTTACTTGACTGCATCTATATTTTTGACTTGTGTGACCTAAGTAATGCTGAGGATTCTAAGGGCAGGAAAAATAAAGAAAATTGTGCACTGGCCTGATTTACACTGATAAACCAGTTGCTTAAAAATCAGAGAGAATCCTTCCATGGAAGACTATGGTGATATATGTCTGGTTGTTCTCATCTTTACCTGAATTTTTCTCAATGGATGTTCTAATAGTATTGAGGAAAGTGTAATTTCAGCATGAGACATTGACTTAAACATGTTGTAGGCACACATTTTTCTAATCTCCTTTCACTGTCACTATCTGTTTCTTATCACTGTCTTTAAATACTTCACACTCATTAAAATGAGTGTTTAGCATATTATTTATTAAAGAATGGGCAATAACAAACGTCAAAACTGAGCAGCTTAGTTTTAGTTGTGAGGTCTCAATTTGTTAATTCATTTCTGATTGTACAGCCTGTGTGGAAAGATAAATCTCATGCTTTTACTGAGAGATTTAAAAACTCTGACCTCTCCTCTCACAAGAGAGAAACTGGTTATCAGAATATATGAATGTTTTGAATTGACTCAATACCCAGAGGTGGTTCATACCTTAAAAAAAATCATCCTTCTTGTTAAGCAGAATCATGTGGGGCCCATTAAAATGCATTAGAAGTGCTAAGTGCCTCAGAAAAACTTGGCTCAGAGCTGAAGTTAGCTCCCTGCACTGTCAGACCAGGGGCAGGCAGAATGTGCAGCCTTGTGCATTCACCAAAGTGTCAGAGAGGGATGCTCTGGGGGGCCACCAGTTCCTTTGTGTGACCTATCCCTCACAACAATGAAATGCCACTAATTGGCCTTTTCACCTGGGTAAAGATAAAATTTTTTTACTTCAAAATCTCAATAAAGTCTGGATGTATTAACCATGACTAGTCAGTATCTCTAGTTTTCTTGACCATTGAAATGTTTTTTATGATCCGAAGGTGTGTAAACATTGTGAAATAGATAAGCAGTCATTTGTTTGTAGGCAGTGTAATGCAAAGCTGTGGATAAGAAAAAAATTGATTTGGCTCTTAGGTGAACTAAATGAACTTATTCATTTAATAAAAATAACAATTTTAAGTGGCCTGCTGTGTAAAGGATTGTTTTGAGTGTTAGCATCCTACTGGGTCACAAAGCCTTCTTGCAGGGGTGTTTGTAATGTCATTGTTTCTCTGCAGTCACTCTGAGATGATGAGCATTTTAAACATCTCTTAAAATGCCAACCCCTGGGGTGTGTTCATTAAATTGAGACAAAAATATCACGTGCATAGACAGTATCTGTCAAACAAGGTTGGTGGAGACACATCACGTCCAGTCAGAGGTATCTCCTCTTGGAGGAGGTGTGAGGTGGAAAGTCTGTATTATTCACAGTGGAAGGATATTTCAGTAAGCTATCAGCGTGCAATACTAAATGGTGTGTTTCTGGGGAGATGGGGTTGGTTGGTTGCTTACATTGGCCATGTAAATTTGCTCCCATGACTCCAGCATTGACAAATATGAAGTCTTGAACTGCTCTGGGTAATTATTTCTAATCTTAATCACCTTGACAAAGTGAATTATTGTCTGTATGCTAAAAACAAGAGGTAATATGAAGAGTATTAGCTATTCCTTTCCAATGTCTGCCTTTTCCTGGTTTACCAAACTTACACGCATTTTTACATCTTACTACTTCTCTATCCAATCTATCTCCAGCAGTGAAGCCTGCTACACTGAGAGGCTGCAAAAGCAGCCAAGTCACATAATGTTCAGAGATGCTTTGGTAGTAAATATTTTCAAGTCACACAGGTTTTTCACTCTTCACTGGATCTTAGTCTGTATTATATATGAAATAACATAAGGGAGATCTTGTAGGGAGACAAATATTTTATGGTTTTGTTAAATGCACTCAGTGTCAAGTGTCTGGCCTAAAGAATGTGTCCTCTCTTTGCAGCATTCCAGAGATTCCTGGGGAAAGATGACGTGTCTCCTGAAATAGAAGAGGTTCTGGCAGAGTCTCGAGTGCAAAGGAACTCGAAGCTGGTGTCGATCGCTCAGCTCCTGAGAACGCGCGCGGCGCGGTGGCAGATCCTGACCGTGCTCGTCACCATGGGCTGCTACCAGCTCTGTGGGCTCAATGCTGTGAGTGTCCTTCCTCAGGCCATGGATCTCCTGGGGAGCTCCTCTCCTTTATAACAAGGTTTGGGTCATACCATTTGTCAGCCTCCATGAGTTCCCTTTTTTGGCTGTTTCTTATTAGCAATGACTCTGTGAGAGCAGTGTGTGGGAAGAGCCACAGAGATCTGCATTCCTTGGGGGCTTTTAAACCAAAAAAAGTTTGAGGAAAGCCATGTTGTGTTAACTTTGAAGGAATACATGAAAAGGTAGAAGAGTTCAGCAAAGGAAGAGCATGCAGCTTTCACTTCTGATGCTCAGATTCTCTGTTTCTGGATATGCCCCTTGCTTATTTAGAATTTTTTCAGTAGACATTTCAGCTTGGATTCATTCAATTCAGTACTTACAGAAGTCATCAAAACTTCCTATAAGTGATTTTAAGAGGTCACACTGCATATTTGATTTTTTTTGTTGCTTCAATATTCCTGTCTTGGAAAGTGAAGCAAAAGAGGGAAAAGACATAAAACAGTGAATCCTATTGACCATTAATATGTCTGAGGCTAATGGATATCAGAAGTCTCCTTCACCATTTTTCTGAGCCTATATGAGAAGGTCACAGGACAGTTCAGGTCAGAATATCCCTCCACCTGGTCCAAGCCTTTGCTTAGAGCAGAAATTACTTGAGGGTTTTCTCAAGCTACTGAGGGCCCTGTGCAGTTGTGTTTTAAACATATTCAAGGCTGAAGAGTCCATAACACTCCTGGGCAACCTCTGCCAGGTGTTTACACCACTTACACTGTGAAAAATAATTTCTTTATATCCAGCCAGAGCTATCCTTGCTGCAGCTTGTGTCATCTGGCTCAGATGCTTTATGCTGCACAAAACAAATATTCTCATGAAGCACCTCAAAGGGAAGGTTTTGGTTTTTTGTCATAGTTCAAAGGCATTATTGGTTTATGTAAATGAAAAGCAATCTTCTTGCTGCTGCAAGGAACTCTGGCTGTGCTCTGCAGCACACTCCAGCCAGATTTCCCCCCCAGGGCTAATAAGTCTATGTGCTTTTGTATCTATGAACACTAGCTCAGGCTTATCTCAGGTATCTCTATAGCTTTAAGACTCCAAATTAAAGTAATTTGTCCAAGACCATTGAAAAGATTAATGCAATTGGAACTCTGGTATGTAAAACATTTTTGCAAAATAGAAGAGTTTTTTCATCCTGTGGGGTAAACTACAATAATGATTATATAGGAGGTGTTTTCTTCTAATGGTAGGATTTCAGTGCTAATGGCAGGTTATTTTATTCCTGATTGTGGATACATTTTTGAGGAAAAAAACCCAACAGAATTATCTTGTCATCCAGTCTTTTTAAGATTTATCAACACATAAGGGAAAAAAATGACACAGTAATAAACAGACTGTTAAAATAATGGAGCACATTGCCAATAAAAAAAGTCACAGCTAAATTTTCAGGGGAAATGGGAGAGTTTTGTGACTTTGAAGATACTTAATAGTTGATGGAAATTGTCCAGTATTCTGTGGCAGAACAAAGCCACACTCACATGGCTTAAATGAGGGTGCAGGTGGATTGTGAGATATGTCCAGTCCAAAATTGATCCTAGAGTTATTTAAAAGTGTCATTGGATGGCCACTTTCTGAAAATATGTCTCAGAAAAACTGTTTTTGTCAGGAAACCTGTGTGTTGAGTTGGCTATTTCAAGCCTTCCTTTTTTATTATTACTTTGTTTCTCCTCTCATGCAACGTCACCAAACATGAAAAAAAAAAAATTCACACAAAAATTGTGTTCTGAAATGGATTATTTAAACAGTTGTTAATAACAGTTAATAGTAAAACCAAGAAGATTAAAAGAGAGGTCAAGAGAAATAGCTGGACCACTTGATCAAGAGACCAGGCTTTGAATACTCATCTCTTTTGCTTGGCTTTCCTGGCTGATGCTGCTCAAGTCACCCAAAGCTCCAAGATGAGAGGACAGGTCCAGGTGTGACAGGCACTGGTGAACCTGGGTCTTGGTTTCCCTGAGTGCATCTGAACCAACCTGCTGGGTGTGAGCCAGCATCAGCCAGGTTTTGTTGGCAGGGAGGCTCCTTCTAACTCATTTGCTTTGTCTGTAGTGCCCTGTTAGTCAGCCTGGTCTTTTCCACAGCTACCATCTGGACAGGGCATATGGGAAAGTTTGGATTCCTTCAAGCAAGAATCTCAGGTTGCTCTCCAGGGAAGTTGCCAACTGGAAGATTTCTATAATCATCCTGCTAGTACCTGAGAACACTCGCTTCTTTTTAGGGATTTTACTTCAAATAAAAAATTTGTTTTGCTTAAAACAGTACATTTGTTTATTTCCACATGGAACAGAAATCATGGTTTAGCTCCGATCATGTTAATGTTTTCAATTGAAACAAAATGCCAGACAGCCCAACCTAAACTGACATAAATAAATTATTTCCTATTAGTCTCTTTTACTCTGCTAACATTTATCTGATACATATAAGCCATAATAAATTTATTTATCCTCCACCATTTTACCTCAGTTCTAAGGAAGTCACAAAACTATGGTGGAGTTTTCACTGGTGAAGGTTATGCTTTGTCATATCAAGGAATACACTGTATGACATACTGCTCTGAGGGAGTCATTCCCAAAGTGGGATCCCTAGGCTTCTGTAAGGTTCTGTAAATCTTAAGGCTGTATTTTGGGTGCAAAGAAATTCTTCTGGGATGGATATGTGGAACAATGCATGTTTTCAATATGCCAAACCTCTGTCATGGTGTGCACTTCACAGCTGGCAGGTAGAAAGAACATCAGGCAGTGTAGGAAGGGGTGAGTATGCAGCGTGCCACAGCCTTTGTCTCTGCTGTTGCCCATTTCGTTTTTGAGCCTTCTGCACCATTTTCCACAGCTCTTTCATTCAAAAACATTTACCCTAATCATTAGCTAATTTTCTTAGCTGATGAAATCATTAGCTAACAAAAACCATGTTAGAAAAATAACAAGGGAAATTAGAAAAGTGATCATTAGCCTAGTAAGTATGCCTAGCAAATTTGCCAATTTATTTTTGTACTGCTACAGAGAGTAATAAGTCTGTGAATCTCATCCTGGTTTTGCTCTGCCAGTTTTTTAATCTTACTATCAGTGCTCAGTCATGCTCTTCTGTGAAACCACTTGCAAAACATCTTATGTTCTTGTTGCTGCATTATGGCAAATTTCATTCACGAGTTAACTGCTTTAGTGGCTCTTTCTTCTCTTTTAAATTGTACCTGCAATATCTTTGTCACTTTTAGAAGATCTAGCTGCTATACAAAACTGATATCAAGGATGAAATGCCTAAATTACATGTTTTCTAACTTTACTACACTTAATCAATTCTTTTTATCACATTTTTTGTGCTACTTTGTTCTGCTTATATACTGTATACATATATGGGAAGTGAATACATTGTCCCCCCAAAATTATGAGTGGACATAAGCATTTCAGACAGAATTGGGAACCGATCCTTCGTTTTGTTTGTCTGTGCTCTGTGTTGGCAGGGCAGTGCACCATTAACTCCAGCATGTGCTACACAGAGGCAGATTACTTAATGTAGAGAAGTTTTTTAATATAATTTCTTGTCCCTGCATCTGTTCTGGTGAAAGCTAATGTGCCAGCAGTAGGCGTAAGTCTTCAGCCAGTTTCTCTTTATCTGTAAGGTGATAAGGTAACCTCTTACTTCTTGGTGTGTTATTTTACTTGGGGTTTATGTAATATGAGTTGGATTTTCTTCTTTGACCTGGGACAAGCAGCTTTACTGAAGGGCTAGTTGGGAATTTAGAATTTTTTTTTTTTTTTTTTTTTTTTTTAAAAATTTTTTTTTTTTTTTTTTTTTTTTTTCACAAAACTGCTGAGTTCATTTCTTAACAAACAGATGTAGCAAGTGCATAATGTACTGGCAGGTATCAGGGCTTTTCTCATGCAATCATAGCACTTCCATCCGTCAGAAAAGCCTTGTATTTAGCAGTGCTTGCCCTCTTAGGGCTTGTACCACTGAGAGCATACGGGAAAATATATCACTGCTACTTTAATGTTTAGTGCCATCTTCATCTAGGGCTTTGAGTTTTGTTGTCACAGATGAATTTCCCGTGGTTTAGAACTTTATTTTCTTTTGATAATCCGTTATTTCAACCATTTTTCATTTCATTCTACTAAATCAATTACCTTTTTATCTCCTCTTCTTGCATGCTTTTGGCAGCCAAAATCTTTGGCTAGCTCTTTCCTGTGACCTTAAGTCAAACATGAATATATGGCTTTCAAACACAGTTGATGTGAATGGGACTCTGATGCTTACAAGACTTGCTATTTTACAATGTTGCCACTATATATGCTCTGCCTGGATTTTGTCATTGCTGGATATGGTTTCACTGACTAAATATATGGACTTGCTCTGAGTCTTACAACCTGTATTTCTGTCCATTAGCGACAGCTACGTCAAGCCTATGATTAATTTAATCCTAAAAACAGTATATTACCTTTCCCCAAGTAACTCTAATCTTAAAAGTATCTTTTCTTTTTGTGGATAATAAAGAGAGACTGGGAGGATGGCTTGACTGCAAATGTCCACACTCCAGTAAGGTCAAAACAGAAATAACACCTCACACCTTCTGTCCAAAAATTAGCAGCTTCTTCAGTGCCTCACAACATCTCTTTCCTGTTCTCTCCTCTGTTGTTAAATGCTATTGAAGTATTCCATTAAGCTACATGAACCTGCTTGGTAAGCCACACGAAACCTGTTTGTATCCTGTTGTTCAAGCTTAAAGTGAGTTTCTTTGATTTACTCCTAAAGCGAATTAAGCTAAATTGAGTTGAAGCTGTTTGTAATTCTGCCTGGGTCTGCAAGTGGAACTACAGCAGCATTGTGCCTAATCCACCTGGAATTTGCACTTTACCTACATCTGTTGTCCTGTTCAGCCCTTGGTGATTTGGGAGTGCTCAGAGTTTTAACAAGTCTGGCCTCGAGCAGATTAGATGGTTGAACCGAATACCAATATATTGTAGTTCAACCTACAATGATTAATAACTCATTTTATTCTCTCTGATACAGATCTGGTACTACACAAACAACATCTTTAGAGAATCTGGGATCAATCATGAAACAATCCCTTATGTTACACTAAGTACTGGTGCTGTTGAGACTCTGGCTGCTGTTTTTTCTGTGAGTATGGTTATAAAAATCCATTAGCATGCTTGATATTTAAATATTCTTATACAGCTTAAAATAAAAAAAGAATAGTATGTTGATTAAGTGTAATGGTTGATCATGCAATTCAAAATGTTATTTCTCATTTTAATCCTAAACCAAACTTTTTCCCTGGAATATTTTCTTGAGATGCTCTTTAATTTTAGATCCATAAAAGGAACAGAAAAAGTTGGCATGTCCTGCAGTGCTTTGTATGTATGAAGAGGAAGAATGCAGAAACAGCAAGAGCCAGATTACATTAAGTTGTAACTCATAAATTAATTCACCTGGTAGAACAACCTTACCTGGTAGCAGTTTATTCACATCTCAGAGTCTCCAGTGTGCCTGCTGGTTAGCTGCTGTTTGGAGAAGGCTCAGGCACAGGACAGCCACAGGTGCTCAGTGTGGCTGGCAGGAACAGCCTCCCAGGAGGAGGAACATAAAGCCAGCCTGCCAGAGCCAGGCTGTTCAATTCTGAGCCACCCACGTGCTGTTCACTTCTGCTGCCTTGCTCAGAACAAACAAACACCCTTTCCTAATGCATGGGCTCCAGAGCAGGTCCTTTGCTCTGCTCTGGATGTAGAGGAAGATGTTAATAGGAAATCTCATCCATGCACAGGATTAGGACTAGGACTAGGGAAAAAATGCACTAAATGAGCAAACCAAAATTTCAAGTTTTAGCAGGTGATTACACAATTAATTGCTAAAGGAAATACATTTATATTTGCACTGCAATAAATAAGAAGCAATGGGAGAAGTCTTTGAAATGGAAAGTTGCAAACAAGTGAGTAGTCCTTTCTTTGTAAGAACTTTTTCTTCAAGCATTCTATACCAACTCTACTTGAACAATACTGAACACAGCAGCAAGCATTTTTAAATGTCAGAAGAATGGTTTTGGAAAAAGAGTCCTTTTCAGTGGCAGAGTAAATGCTTGTGACCTACAAAATGTTAAACTAAACAGCCATCAGGTATGTTTTCTTATAGTCTAGGACATAGGGACTCTACAGGGTCACAAACATCTTCTTCTGATGTTCGAGAATTTCCACAAATCTGTTTTTGGCTAATTTTTTTTTTTTTTTAATTAAAGATACTTTGATTTTATGATTAATTTTAATAGGTAGAAATAGAGAAATATGAAAGTGCCTACCTCTTTCAGCTTCTTCTTTGTGATACTGCACATATGCCTCTTTGTTTAAGATATATGGAAAAATAATAATGGTAATTCTACCACTGATTTAAGTGAAGAATACACCTCTCTTATGTGAAAACAGATGATAATTACATGGAGATGATTCCATGATATTAAAGCCATTCTATAAATAGGGTCTGTTATCTTTTCAATTCCTTCTGTGCTGTCAGCTTGTGGGGCTTCTTCAGAGCACTCTCCATAACTAATGAGGTGGATGGGTGTGCTTTGGCTCCTGGTATGTGTGGTAACTTCTTGTACTCAAGATACAAGAAGTTTAATACTTAGTACAAGAGTACAAAAGTTTAATACTTTTTCTGTTAATGCTACCTGCTGTGCCTCTGGAAATGCTGATGTACCAATATGCCCATTCCCTTCCAATTTCTCAGTTCAAGGCACACTGCTTTGTAGCCTTAATTTTATTTCCTTAATCTTCATAATTGTTTCATTGCTTTTGTTTAAAGGAACAAGAACATGAATTTAGTTTTTTTGGTTGAAGGTTTTGCAGCTTCTTTATTTGAGTAAGTTCCCATCAAGTTTTCATGCTGAGTACTGAGGACAGGGGATTCCTCCCACTCCCAACCTCTCCCAGTGTCTCCTTTTGACTTTTTTTTAAAAAATCTCTTTCACAGCCTTAAATGTTAAGCCAAGTGAATGCCTTTTATACTACTCAGGGAAGAAACAGAAGAAAGCAAGAAGTGAACTCAATTTTCCTAGTATTTTTTAATATATTGTGTTTGCTAGCAGAAACCAGATTTTAAGCACAATAAACTTCAGGATTTCAGTAAAGATAATCAGAGGTTATAGAGGTATAGTTTCTGTCCTCTTAAATGAAATAGCAATTGGAGATGTCCACTAGAAATCATGCACCATCTGTGATCATTATGCATAAATTAGGTGGTCATGAGATGGAGCCTCAGTAAGAACACTTGGGTATTGATGACCTCCATTGATGAGACCCTCATGAATGCCAAAGGAAAACAGTGAAATAGAGATGGATTTCACAGCAAAGCATAGTAATATTTAGGAGATAAAATACTGAAACTGAAAAATTTTGAAAGTCTCCCTTTAATGCGTCTCTTGGGAGCAGCAGCACAATAGTAACAATGTTGATGTGGTCCATGAGGAAAGACAATTAATATTCCATCTTTTTTCATAGCTCTGCATTGCCTCAGATCCCTTGATATCCCCATTTGTAGCATGCTTTGTCTACAGCTCCATTCCTCTTCCTTTCTAGCAAAAGCCATATAAACAGGGCATTGAAAGATGAAACATGCATCATAATTTTCCTTTCGCTCACATAATTTGGCTGCAACTTGCACTTACACCAACACTTCCTAATTTACTTCATGAAATACATGTGTTGTACCATTGTGGTACCATAGCTGGCTTCTCTCTAAGCAGACAATACAAATTTTCTATATATTTTTTGGTTAATGATAGAGAATTCCACCCATTGTACTTAACACAGATTTGATTTAGAGGACTGGCTAGACAATTACTTTTTAGTGGGGTGCCCATTAATTTCAGATTGTTTCTGAAGTTTTGTATCCTCTGGAATGAAATACTGAGTAGATTTATTACTCATAGACATGTTACAGCAGTAAGTTACCTAACCTGATGCAATCCTTTGAAGCAGGATGGGATATACCTAAATAATTCCGTGTTTATTAGAAGTCTGTTCTATAACTTCTAAAGTAAGGGCATACCACAAACCTAGTTATTCTTCAGTAAGATTGATTACTGTTGCTGTTTTCTAATTTTTAGTAATTCAGGTTAATTTTAGTTGTTGTCTTACTCTTAGTGGGCAAAGAGAACAATTTTCCAGAGCCTTTCTTTAGCCCAGCAGCAGGGTGAATGGAAAGGGAGACAGATATAAATGTCTGAAAAGATTCCTTCCCTCCTCCATGAAGCCAGCACAGAATAAAAGGGAATGCTATTCAAATGAAGCATCCCACCTCAAATTTTGCCATCTGTGGCACCACATTTGGATTTCTTATAATGTTCACAGAAAGATTCTAGATGTGACTATATTGAGAAGACTGTGCCATAAGTATTTCCTACAGGATGATGCATGAAGGTGTTACTAAAAGCCTGAGACAGAGACAAGCTGTGAGAAGCCTGGAATGAGTTAAAATACATTGCAGCACTAGACTATAAAAGAATGTAGGAAATCCTTTGCAGTATCACACAAACATCAGGGAAGCCAGCCTTCTTTAGCAAGATAATTTTAATCTGCTTTAGGATGTCATGAAAAAGGGCTCTTAGACTAGTTCTTTGTTTCTTTTACTGTTAATAGATCTTAATATAGAAGGAAATATTCCCTGCTCAGGGCATGGCACATCTTAAATAAAGGGTATTCCACACACTTCCATAGGTGTTCTCATCTCCAGCATGTTTCCTCCAAAGTTTCCACAGGATGATGCAAGATATCTCCACTGAAACTCTGGGTCCACTGTGGTCAGAAGAGAAAGAAATATGTTCCAGTAACAGCCAGTCTTAGCAAGTGAAAAAAATGAGGTGACAAATACTAGAATCTCAAGGGTTCCTAGGAAGTTATGTTAGAATGTGATTTTTAGTAAGATTTTTAATGCAGTCCCATGTGACATTGTTCACACTAAGTCAGAATCAGCTTTCACATACCCATAATTCCCAGTAGGAAGTAAGTAGGCAAGTATGGGGCAAACATGGCATTTTCCCCTATTTCTCCCCTCACCCTGACAAGCTGTTGCTCAAGGATTATCAGAATTTGAAGGTAATATGTTGGTCTGTAGTAGCCCAGCTAGAGACAGCAGTAGGAAGGAAATTGGGCAAGCAGCATCTCAAATCATGGTGTTTGTCAAAGGCAGAGGCATTTGGGCATATTTTCTCTGCAAGGTGGACTGAAGAGAGAGACAGTGTTAATGCACATTGCCTTAGCCCATAAGTGATCAACAGGATTGCTTTTAGCTAAAGACATTATTAATTTTTAATTGCTTTAATACACATGGACTTCTGAAAAGATGAGGGCTGCATGTGTTGAAGTAACCAGGTAGTGCCTTGCAGAAAAAGAAGTCTCATCATGAAGGTCTGCCTCATAATACCACTTCTAGGACCCAAGGTGTACATGGTTAAAGGCTGCATTTATGTAATACAAATTCTTTTGTAGGATATATTCAGAAATTGAAAGTTTTAAAGATGTATCTATCTCCTGCTGGGGAGGATTAAAAGCATTGGGTTTGAGTCATTATTTTATCAATCTGAATAGATCTGAATAGATTTTATCAACCTGAATAGGATGATCTGCATCAGGGCATTCAGATACCATCATTAGAAAATAGATCCTCAGCCACAATAAGTTGTCACAGATCAAGGTGGAGATTTAGTCTGGCTTTTATAGCATAAACGAGATAGCTTAATACTTTTAACAACTAAATCATCACTAGAAGGAGCTTTCCTTCAGAAATATATACATTTTACTGAAGGGACAGAATAGAAATAAGGAAATGAGTGGTTTTGTGCTGCCCTCGGGGCTATTCCAAGCACTGCTGAGGCAAAAGTAGCTGGCTAAGATAAGTCCTTGCATGGGCTATGTCTTGGCTGTGCTGGCCCTGGCAGGTATTGAGTATGGAGAGCATCTTTAGTGAATCGAAAATTTCACTGCCAAGTGAAGCTGATTAAGGATGTCTTACTGAAAAATACTTCAGACTGAGCTTAGAAATGTAGCAATCAACTCCATGCTTTATTGAGAGTAATCTTTAGACAGATACCTGCAGAAGTTGTATAAGATCTTATCCTGTCATGGCTTTAATACAGATACAGGCAAAATGATGTGAGAGAGACTGAGATTTATTTTATGCTTGTGCTTATGTTGTCAAAGTTGATGCTAGGCCTCTAAATTCCAGTTTAGGTACTTACATACAACAGCCCCTTTTTTTGTTTTAAAATTAATAATTCATACAGTAGGCTAATGGATATACATAAAAAAATGAACAAAAACCACCCAATTTATACCTCTCAGTCTGCTGTTCCTCTCCTTTTCCTGGGTACAAGATAATACACATTATGTCATAAAGTGATATAAATGAGGTTATACATTTTAATCCTGATATTTAAAATGGAAATAACACAGTGTTAGCTTGCCATGTTAAGTCTGAATCTAGTCACAGAGTCTTACTCAGATCTTTATCCAAAATACATGAGAAAGAAAGTGTGGTTATTCTTGATATTAACTTATAGAGCAAACTTCTTCACAGAGCTGAGACATCAAGAAAACCTGACAGGGTTTGCTTAGTATGATTTAGGGCCAGGATATAAGTAGGGAATAGTATGCAGTGACCTCGTGTTTGGGCTGCAGGACTTGCTTGCACATTCATTTTATCCAAGGAAGCTTGTCTGATCTATTTTAATGCACTCTGCTTTCATTATGTCAGCCCTGGTATCTGCAGCTGACTCAAGTGAAAAGGTTGACATTTGCTTCTTTAACTTTATTCACAAGTGTTTCCTGACAGACAGAAGTAAATTGTGTGAACTGTTAATGTATTTTGTATATCAGTTGCATTTTTATCACAAAACATTTGTGTTGTGAGAATTTTGGTTGCAATATTTTTTACACATTTTCAGTAATTTCAGCTGTGTTAACCATCATGACTGGGTATATGTTTCTACATATGCATGTTTATGATCACACAGAAAGAAGTATCAGCCTACTCAGCTGGGCACATAACTCAGGTGTTATCACAGAAAACAGTTGTCATGTTCTTCTGTTGTCTGTACTTGAGCATACACTGGATTTCTTGTTATTTCATTTATTCTACTGCACAGTAAATTTTGATTTGCTATAGATCTTTAATAGGTAACAGTTACCAGTAGATAGCAGTGGAGCATTCAGAACTATAAATACTTGGAAACTGGTGAATCATCTTCCACTTCTTATGAGTCATAAGCATCTTAGTGGGTTTTGCAAGTGAACAAGTTTTGGATTTGTAGAATCATAACTAAAAAATTGAGTTGTTGTCTGTTTACAACCTCAAAACCAGCATTGCTTTCACCAGGAAAACTTGCTGTTATGGAAGACCAATTCCAAACTGTCCTTTCTTGCTGGAATTTGTTTTGCTTTGAGTTTTACAAGTGAAAACTCTACATCACATTTTTCCCATGTTTGGTATGAGAGGCAGCTATGAACTTTTTCCCTCTGAGAAGCATCATCCTTTACCCTGTTTTAATACAAAATCCCCCAGCTGTGTAACACCAAGATTGATCATGACCATCAATCCAGCACTGAAAAAAATAAGAAATTGCACAGCATATTGAATTACATGTGTAGCATTTATTGCCGAACATATAATCCACTCCAAATTACGTGTGAAACATCTGTTGCAGAAGTCTCTTGCAGAAGTTGCTGAAGGTGGGTCTTACAGACCTATAAAATAATTTTTTAGCCCTCAAAGCCATTAAAGTTGTCTCTTGGTTTAGTGTCTGTGTGGTCATGTGTGTTTGCAAGATGTATTTATTAATCATAATGGGAAACAGCTGTCATCTTGTAGAGGTTTTTGACAGTGAAGCAGTCACAGGTTTGAAATATTTGGACCTCCTAAGATCTTATTGGTATCAGTGCAGGTCTTTTAAAAATTCCATAATTCTATTATGCAAGCTGTGGAAATTGTCCAAATTAGTATATTTCACCATTTAAAGAAATAAAGAATGAAAAATCTTGCCACAGATCTGCTTTCAGTGATCTGCAGCATCACAGAGCATATCTTTGGTGGAGAAGTTCAGCTCAGGATGCAACATCAATGTGTGTTTAGGACAGATAAGCCTGCCCTAAAATCTACTGGTGAACTCCAGACTGAGGGAGAAGCACTTGCCTCCCAAGGAATTTCATCCATGCGTGTCTCTGTACTTTGCTTTAACACATTTCTTCTAGATACTCACAGTAGAGTGATATGTTGTTTCCCAGAATTAAGGGTATTACTCCAGATTTCATTTTAGTTGCCCATTTTCTTTTTTCCTCAAAGGATGTGCAGAAGACGGCATTCAGTCACCAGTAAATAATGATAGGGCAAACAGTTTTATGATTCTGACTTTAACTTATTTGGAGTGGTACATTTTAATCTTCATAAAGTCCTTTTATTTTTCTCATAAGAAAGCCAAATGTAATTAGTAATTTTAGTAGTTACCAAGATGAAAAGTACATCAGCTGTTATGACAAAATACGTATTAGCCTATTTTAATGAGTCAGACTAGCAGAGTTTCAAGTTACAGCTTTTTAAGAAATTCTTCATTGTGTTTTTCTCTAGCAGATAAGTATTCAGATTTTGTGATTTATATTCAGATGTTAAACATAAATTCAAAATAGGTATAACTGCACAAATATCAGTGTTAAAAACACTTGTCTGAGCAAAGTTTTCCACTGCATGGATTTCTTTTCCTTGGATATTCTAATTACATCAATTATAAAAAAAAACCAACTAAATGCTTATTCTAGATTTGAGAAAAAAAGAAATTTAAAATAAATTTTGGTTTAATTAAGATGTAATTTATCTTTTAAATTTATCTTTAATGTAAAAATATTTAAATCTCAAATTTTAAATGTTTCAAGCTTAAATTCAGAGAGATGTTGAAATTAGGAAACAGTCAAAATGCAACGATAATTTGCTTCATACCAACATTTAAAAATTACGTATTGTAAGAACATTGTCATAGAAATTTAGTGCATATTTGTAAACTATTCAAACAATGAACAATTTTTTCAGGGGTCTTGGATAAGAATACCATGCTGACTTGTTTTTTCAAATGTTAAATTTTGTAAATATAATTGTAAGCACAATTATGAATGTCATAACTTATGGATAGTGTAGAATCAACCCTCATGGGTTTAGTTCTGATCTTCATATTTACTAGGAGAACATATTTCATGGTCCAAGTTCTTCAGTGTTTTCTCCAGAAAGTCAAATGCCACTTTTTGTTTTCCAGGGCTTGGTTATTGAGCGGCTCGGACGCAGACCTCTCCTCATTGGAGGTTTTGGGTTTATGGTCGTCTTCTTTGCAGTCCTCACTGTCTCCCTGACCTTACAGGTAACACTAGGGCCACAGTATATTTTTACTCCCTTTTTTACCTATTTTAAACATTCTTGATACTGGTTTGTCTCGACATTCCTGTATAAGCCAATCCTTTTAATCAGTTTGGCATAAGGAGTGAAAGGTCTCTTACACTAACTTATGAATCTGTTTGCTTCAAACAGATTCATAAGTTTTGCACTAAAAAAGCTATAGGGACTTTCTCCCATTCTCATGTTCAGACTCCTTAATTCAAAGATTTATGCATATGATGAACTATTATGAAGACAACTTTACCCATAGCTGAATAAACAGTTTACCCGTATTCTGTGGGTGTATCTGTTTGTAATTCACCCTCTCTGAGATTTCTTTCATGCTTTATATGTCATTCCTATTTTAGGTTTGGAATTTTTTTAAGTGAAAAATTTCCACATTTGATGTTTCTTTCAAGTTACTTTTCTGGTATTCGTATAGGCAATATAAAGACTTATCCTTTGGAGAATATTTGGCCTTAGAAGAAAGATGGGAATAGACTTCTTAGAAGGGCTTTTTGTGATAGGACAAGTGGTAATAATTTTAAACTAAACCAGGGTCAATTTAGATTAGATATAAGGAAGAAGTGTTTGCAATGAGGGTGGTAAAGTGTTTCAACAGGTTGTCCAGAGAAATGGTTGATGCCCCATCTTTGGAAACATTCATGGCTAGGTCCGACAGGGCCCTGAACAAACTGATTTAGTTGAAGATGTCTCTGCTCATTGCAGGGGGATTGGAATTAGATGAGCTTTAAAGGTCTCTTTCAATCAATATGTTTCTATGTTGATATGGCTCTAAGTTATCAGATGTTATTAGCACTCAATTCCCCAGGTGCTTCAAATTATCAGAGAAGGATTTATTAAACCAGTTTAAACTCTGGACCTGTGTAATTTTCCTTGTTTGGTTTCCATCTATGTAATAATATGGGGTTTTTTATGTTCCTAAGGACTTTAGAGAAGTAAAACTGACATTTACAATGGAATGGGTTTGGGTGGTGTTTTATCAAGGTGTTTTCCTGCTGGTTTTGATTCCTGTGCGGTGCCATTAATCTGACTTCCAAATCTTGTTTCTTGTTTGAAGGGAGTCAGTAGGTCAGGTTGACTGGCAGCTCTGTGCCATGCCAATGCAGTTTTATTTGATTTACCTGTATGTGCATCACAATAAAGCTTTACTTCACACACCTGCCACAACAGCTGTAAGACAGCATAAATTGCATATCTTGTATGCCGAGTGGAAAATTCCATTCCAGATTTTTTAAAGCCAAGCTGGCGGTGTGAGGACCTTCAGCTATTTTAAATCCCTGAAGTCTGAATGCCTTTCAGTTTTACTTCCTTTCAAAAGGGTCTCAATCTGTAAAGTATCAGAGATTTGCTTTGAACAAAGGATCAGGGTACAAATAGGCTTAATCCCAGAGAAATTTATTTCTACTCCATATTTGCATCTTCTCTTTCTCAGAGACCTTGGATTTGCTTCCAGACAAGACCTCTAGATTGTGTAATTTTGATAGATCTACAACCCTTTTGGTTAATGTTAATGTCCAGGAGACCATGGTTTCCACATAACTAAGGAAATAACCCAGACTAGAAGAGAAAAAACATCAGAAAATGGGGGCCTTTCCTCAAAACTGAAAAAAAAAATTACTTTCTTCAGCAAGGATATTTTTACAGTGCCATTCAAGGCAGTGATAGTACACTTACATGTATCTTAACAAAATTTTCCAAAAATAGCAAAATTCTAATAAAAATATCACTCACACTTTGCTGTGGTAAAACTCCACCTGTTGGAGAGAGAAAGAAATGGGCATCCATGGTTTTTTTCTCATCTATTAGTGTTAGAATCAAGCATTCACATGCATCATTAAGAAACAGTGTCCTGCAAGCTCCACAGGAGTTGCTCTTCGTATTTCAAGTTCCTGATATTTAGCGGTCTCAGTAGAAAAAAATCTACTTAGAAGTAGAGGAAAGATGGCATATACAGCCTTCCTTGTCTGCAAAATCAGATTATGGCTGAAAAGCCCTGGACTGTGGCTTTCCCCTGCATTGCCAAGGTTCAGATACCTGGTTGTCCTACCAAATGTCAGCCTGTCATGTAGAGTCTTCAGCCAAGCCTTTGACTGGTGAAGCTCTATGAGCCATCCTAGATGCTCTTTTTAAACATGACTGAAATACCTGAGGTGGATGGAAGTGCTGAATGTGTTCATTCATCAGTGTTCCAGGTTGACTTGAACTTTACCACAAGAGGCTGTGATTTTTAGAGTTCTGACTCTGTGGTACGTAGCTTGTCTAGTGTTTCTCTACAGGGATTTCACAGAGACCAAGGCCTTTAAATACAAATCATCTAATAAGATCCCACAGAAATGCTGTGATTTTCTGAAGTAACCCGAGACTAAATTCTGAAAAAGATCAAAAATCATGGAAAACACAATCTATTATCTGCAAGTTTTTAAAAACATCTGCAACATGTACAATATGTTTAAAATTATTGTCTTTTATCTACCCAGAATACTGTGCATTGGCTTCCTTACCTCAGTATATTCTGTATCCTTGCAATCATTGCATCGTTCTGCATTGGACCAGGTATGTCTATATCCATTTTATTCATGTTTCTTTGTACATCTGAGGACAGGTATTTTTGCACTGGCATTATGCTAGCAAATCAGCTGTACAGAGCTTCACTTAGGCAGTAAATCAGAACTCAAGACTTTTGTTCCCTTGAGCTTTTGGAGGGTTTTTTATGCACTATTTATTGCCTCTTTTTCTTTGTAAGGAGTTTGACATTAAACATTAATCAGCTGTTTATACATCTTCAGCACTGAAGTGGTCTAATTGATTGATTGTGGTTTATTTGGGGAAGAGTTGCTGATGTTTGATGTGACTCTAATGAAATACTGCTGTAATTCTGTCTATCGTCTTTTGAAAAGCTGAGAAAAAAAATCTGCTGCTTAGAGAAAAATGAGGAGAAGACAAAGATATTTCTTTTACCCTTGTTTCTGGGAAAAGAGTTTGTCACTAATTTCTGTGCAAAATACTGTGAAAATACTGAAAAAAAAGCAATCCCTTTGTCCTTCTGTAAGGACAAATCTCAGGTTCAGCTCAGTCCACTGTACTGCTGACATATGTTTCCTAGACTGAGATCCGGAGGGTGGGTGTTAAAGAATTCTGTGGAATAGAACTTTTCTTGAATTTTAAATACCTTAGGAATGTCAAATGTTGACCTGAAACTTCTTTAGAACCTCCCTTCTGGTGATTTGTGTGGCTCAGAGGGTTTAAGTGCAGCTACTTGCAGTATCTACCATTGGGGTTTTTTAAAATCTCTGTTGAAACAAACTGAATTTTTTTCCCTAATACAGTTATATTCCACCAATTTTTAGAATTTGACCAATATGTTCAATGTTCAGCATGTTATATCTCCAGAATATGATGATTAACTCTCTGCTTTTCTTCTTCACCTCACCATTCTTCAAGATGGGTTCTAGAGTTCTTCATTTAGATTCTTTCTCTTTAGTGATGTTATTCAGGATTTGTGTTGTGCTACACAATCTCTTTGGAACAAAGTGTCTGCAGATACATCCAGGACAAACAGCTATTGTTAGAAATTACTTGCTTACTTTCTACATAAATTAATTAAAATTAAAGCTTCTGTTGTGTTTTTCACTGTGCTCAGTGCTGTTAAAGCCAAAGAACATTAATAGTGTACCAGCAGCTACCTCGTTGGCCTCTCCACCTTTCCTCTGTTTGTTCAAATATTCGCCATATCTGACAATAGTGGGAATACCTGGGTAGCACTTAACATTGAATTGCTTTTAATGGAAATCTCAGTAATTGACTCTTCAGCTGCTGAGAAAGATAAAGAATCATATTCTGATATCTCTGCAAATCAATAGCAATATTTTAGCTGACTTTGACGGGGGCAAATTTATCTTCAATGAAACTTCTCTGCTCTCTTTGGAGGAGCCTATGAGATCTGAACTACTTTACTGCCTTTTAGCTGGGCAACTTCCATTATTAGCACTGCTTTAATATTATTGAGTAAGAAGAGAGCATACATATTTTTCTCTGAACAAAGAAATTATTACCAAGAAATCCACTTTGCATCCATTGCTTTGTATCACAAGGCACAGCTCAATAATTGAGTGTCAAGTTTTGTCCCCCTTTCCTTGTACAGGAAAGACACCAATAGCCTGTGACAAGTCCATTGGAGAGTCACCATGTCAGTGTCAGGAGTGTGAGAAGGGACTGGGTGAGCTGGACTTGTCCAGCCTGAGAAGAGACAGCTTTGGGGACCTAAGAGCAGTGCCACCTCCTAGAGAAGGGTGTTGCAATGGCAGAACCAGTCTCCCGATGCTGTGTGGTGAGGTGCTTGAGAGGCAGAATGCAGGTGTTAGAACAAGAAAGATGCAGAGAGACTGTAGAGAAAAGCTTTCAGCTTCTGGGCAGTCAAGCAGGCTACCAAGGATGCTGAGTCCTTAATTACTACACAAAGGTCAAAACTTAATAGTTTGTACTTCTCTTTTTCTCCATTGCAATGGTTGTAGGGAAGTGTCCAGAGCAAAATGCAAACAGGGCAAGTAGGTGAGACATTTTTAGAGAACCAATGCACTTTTTTTTTTCCAGCTTACGATCTTTCTGAGGCATAGCTTCTAACACTTTCATAGTCTCTCATGTGTCTGTTAAATCTCTGTCTGAAACAGCAGAATTCTTGTATTCTTTGGCAAAGAAAGCTACATGTCTACCACCTTTCATGCATTTGTTGGTCTTAGTGTGATACCCTCTAGGTCTTGCAGAAACAGAGCAACTGATTCTCTTCTACCTTTTCAACTTTCTTGTGATCTTGTAAACTTTTACCTTATCAACACAGATTTTTCTGAAATGAACAGCTATTTCTTATTGACACCTTCTCAGTGATATTTTATTACACCCCTTTAGCAGGAAAATTTCACACTTTGGTGTTCTTTTGCAGCACTCTGATGGTTTAATGAGATAAGAGTGAAGTTCAAGAATAACTTTCCCAGCTTTCTGGTAGTCAAAGGGGTTTTGCCCAAGAAAATTAAGATATATTCTTTATTATAGAGCTGCATTTTGTAGTTTTTTAAACTGTTGTTTAAAGTTTTGCCATTCATTTGTATTGGTTAAACAGGGACTAATGTCAACTAATCCTCAGTATCTTAATTTCTCCTGTAATTATAATACAAAAACAATTTGTAATGATTCCATAGGTACAAATCTTAAGATAGGATGAATTTGGTTTATGTTCATCGAGCTATTGGCACTTGGAAAAATTATCCCATCTAAAGATAATGAATAACATGTGGAATTGAGTTTATAAAAATACTGCTTTAACTTTCTAGAGAATAAAATAGCCTTTAAAAGTACAATATTTTCTATCTTGTTAGAACATCTAAATACCTTTTTGATAGCTTAGATGTTGTGTAAACCACTTTCTGATAGCATGTGCATGAGTCCCATCTGCTCCTTTACACTGAGGATCAGCTGTTACTATAAACTGTGGAGGGTGTTCATTTGTTTCATTTTTCTGAACTCAGCTTTTACATTTACAACAGTTGCTGTGCCATCAAATGATTTTTGATTTTTCTGGGAAAACTGAAAAATGTGCACTGTAGTTTTAGAAAACCTGTTGCAGATTGTTCCCTTTTACTCACTAGTCAAATATTTTTCAAAAGAACCAAACACCCAAAAACTGACACAGAATGTATTCCATTCAACTTCCTCCTGATTTGTCTGCAGGGATGTTGAGCCCATTTGTGAGTGAGTCTGTCATGCATTTTTGGATGAGGGGCTTGCAGGTTTTGGTTTTTGCAACTCACATAAAACAGTTATATGTTCATCCTCTGAACCAGAGAATGGCTGTTCTGCCACCTGTCAAGATGTGTCAGACAGTGGAACATGTGAAGAAAAAACCTGATGAACTGATTAATTGGGGATTACAGAAACATTGGCATGAACTTCCAGATAACCTTCCTCATCAAAATAAGTGTAAGAAAAAGACAGTCAAGACCTTGACAACTTGGAAACCTGGCATAAACCATTTCCATGCATTATCTTTGTATGAAGTGATTTCTTGCTATTCCTTCCTTAGAAGCGTATTCTGTTTAAGTGTGAGACCTTTCTATCCAGTTTGGATAAGTAGAGAAGGCACTGCTGCAGAGAAGGGACAGGAAACCAGGGTGGCCAAGGCTAGGTATGATGCCTGTCTTTAACTAAATGGAAGGATGAGAGGAGGTGGGAGGAAGTGTATTGTTTTGATAAAATACCTAGCTCTGAAACACTCTTACCACCTTCTTTCAGAAACTGAATAAGTATTGTTGCTTTCAAATCTCTGAAAATTTGCTGGCTCTGGAAACATGGTGCACTGAAGCACTGGACTTATTTTACCACTGGAAATAAGTAGAAATAACCCCAGACCCTAATTGTGGTAGTTAGATCTCTAAAAAGTGTTTGTGAGGCACAAACATGTTGCCCACCCTTTGACCACTGCATCTGAGAGGGAGATCATGTGTGCACAGGAAGGTGTGTGGTAATGCTCCTTCTTCCAAAGAGTTCCTTGGAGTCCTTTGAAAAGAAAAGAAAAATTACCTTTTATTACAACAAACAGTAATACTCATGGAAGTTCCAAAAATCTGAGTTGATTTTATATCAATTGCCTGATCATGAAACTCAAGCCATCTTTGTGCTGGAAATCTATGTTATTTTGGTGGCACTTCAAGTTTGAGATTAGTGATTTTGTTGAAATCTTTTGAATTTTGCCCATTTCTAAGAATGGGACTTATATGCATGCATGACCTGGAGAGAAAAAGAGGCTTAAAAACTGAGAACAGGGTGAGGATTTAAGGATGTCTTAAAAATGCCAGTTAGCTAAGGAAAAATATAAGAATAATATTTCTAAATATCACATGGAAGACTTCCACATAGCTGATTATATTTTATCTAAGTAATTTGAAAAATTGTTTTATATGAACACTCTGTATACACATTCTTTTACATGTTTTCTTAAAGACCTAATACATCATATTGTCATGCATTGTTTCACTGTATTGTAATGTGAAAAATGCTCATTGTGTTGTCAGGCATCGTGTCATCATTTTTGAGATGACTTAGAGCTGAATGTTGGAGCACAAAACTGCTCAGGCAGCAGTTAGCAAAGAAGGGCTGAAAAGGTGAAGAAACCATGAAGGTGAAGAAAATAGATTTATACATTAAAAGATCCAGCATAACTTCATAGTGTCTCACAGAAAAGGTTGAGAATTAAATAGTGCCTGAAATAACTGAGTGTTGTATTTGAACCAGATGATCTAATATGATCCTGGATTCCTTTATCTTCAAATCTTTTGTTCTTTATTTATCTCTACTTGAGATTCTCGATCCTCTCTATAAAGTCTTCCCTTGTTTCTACCTTTCTAAAGCTCTCAGTGTCTGCAAAGATGCACATGTGGCCAGAGGGATTTTCTAGCTGATCACTGCAATCAAATGCAGCCCCCGACTTCATTTCTCTCAGTAGCTGCTATTTTAAAATCAGTGGCACTAGAGAGAGGAAAGCAGGAGTCTCTGGCTAAGTCATACTCAGTGTCTTCAGGCATTTTGGCTTTACAGTCTTATGTAGTCTTAGAAGTGGCTGCTCTGGTCTTTAATCCTGTAAGTGTTTCTGTGGACGAGCAGCATTTCCCCACAGAAGTCCTGCTGAGTTCAGTGTAGCACAGATAGGGCTGAATGTGTGATCAAACATGAATCTGTGTGATTTTAATTAAATTCCTACTCTTAAAATAGGTTTCTATTTAGTATGCATAAGGATGACAAAATCAGATTAGTGGTATGTTTCCAGTCACACTCTGATTACAGGAAAGAGAAATCAGTAAAATTCAAACTCAGATGAATTTGAAAAAAATAGTAATTTTACAGTAGCAAGATCTTCATTTTTCAATTGTTACTTTTTATAGCAATTGCACTTTCAGACATAGCTGAGAACTATCAACAAGCCAGGCCATTCCAGAAAAATGTTTCACTTATGCTTGTCTCTTTTTGAGAGTTTTATAATATTTGTCATGGCTTATGGAATGTGAGTGGAGTCTTCCCTAGCACAGTTGAATACAATGAACACAATTGAATACCATTTTAAATTGACATTATAAGGTAAACAAAAGAAAACTCAGAGGAAATCATTGCTGTACCCTGAGGCATATCAAAGATACTTTGGTATTTAAAGTTTAAATCAGTCCATGCTCTTATTCTGAATACCAGTGTGCAGCTGTGTTGACACCAGAGCTGTTGTCATGAAAGGGTCACTTTGTAAGTCACGAGGTTTGTTCAGCCTGAAATGTCATGAGTGAAGAAGATAAAAATCAGCTCTTGGATGTGAAACAGCTGAAGGTGTGATAGCACACATGTAGGCATAAAAGTACTGCAGTGAAAGGCAGCACCAGTATTATTGCCTGAAATAGGCACTTACAGAAGCTTTGTGTGATGTTTTAGCTTCTCCACTTACAGTGGGATGTAAGAACTTGTAACACTCATGGCCTCCCACAGAGGCATTATGCCAGTCCACTTTGAGAAAGAGTTTGAGCTTGCTTGAGTGCAAAAAAAAACCCACTCTCTGATAGAAAAGTCTATGTAGTTAAAAAAAAAAATCCATGTTGTTTTATATTTAGTTAAAAAATTGTAGATTTGAAAGATTTAATTTTAATTTTTTTTTTAAATTCTATAAACGAGGAGCCTTTATAGTCTTCCCAGAAGATAGACATTCTTTGACAATGCCAAGTAGTTCCTGCATTGGATATGGAGGACATTTGTGCAGAAATAACTTTTAGGATTCCTAGTACATACCAGTTCCAGCTGAAGATTTTCTGAGACCCCTGGCCCCATTCCCTGCCCTGTTGTGACCCTCCCTTGCTGGGGGCTGCCATCCATCCAGAGCAGATATCCTTGGCATTTGTGTTTGCCCTGCAAAATTGGCTGCAGTCATCAGGGATGCCAGTGCTTCTGCTTTAACAGGTGTGGGCTGTGCAGCACAGCCAGGAGGGCTCCTTTACCTTTCCATTTCTGGATTTCTCCAGCAATGGAAAAAGCTCCTGCCTACCCCTGGGGGCAGGAGTATTTTCAACTACATCTACCAAGACAAGTAGTTGAGAATCTATCTTTTGATTGCCTTTGAGTGAACAAACTGATTTTTAGGCCATTAAGAAATAAGACTGGAATTGCTTTCAATATTCATTGAATTTTTATTGGGGGGGAGGGTAACGTGTCCTTGAATATATCAAATGCAATGTCATTCAACATATATTTTGGGATTAATACCTGTTTTACGTTTTGTTTGAATTCTTCTCTTAAAGAGCAGCACAGAGAAAACGTGTAGCTTTTAACAGTTCTGTAGCAAAAGTGATTTCAATTCTTTATAATTAGTGGCAGTTCTAAAGAAAAATGAACCCCTACTATTTGAAAGGTAATTGTATCTGTTGAATAAAGGAATTGCTGGAGGTGACACCTGGAGTTCTCAGCAGCAGGAAAACTTATGAACTTTATCCCACTAACAATAGATTTTAAAAATTATCTTAATTGAAGCCTTCAAAATGTGAATGCTTTGACACTTGACAGCACTCCTCCTACCTGAACTAACAGCTTTTCACGAATGATCATTAATTAGTTACTGATGGCTCACAACTCCAACCCTGAAGAAATGTACTGGTGCAAAAATGCACCTATATGTTTTAGAGGTTCATGTAACCATGAAAGAAAACATTTATTCAAAAGCTGTGAAAGTGACCTAGGCACATTATTCAGATTAATAGGGATTGGATATGGAAAGCCTCATTTTAAAAAATGCTGGTTTTTTCTGGGAATTTGTATAAAACAGTTATACTTGCAAAAGTGCAAACTAATAAATATATAGAACAGTAGATGTAGAATTAATGAATGTAAGGCAATAAAAATATTTTATTTCCCTTGTGCCCAGGCACAGCAAAGAAAAGTTTTCTGTTCATCTCATCTATTTCTGACTAATCTCCATGGCTAAGATCTAAATGCAAAAGTTTATTAGTTGGATGCTGCAATGAACACTGCTCTAGAGTCCAGACAGGGTTTCTTGGTAGCCAACATACTGCATAGAAAGATGAATAAACATCAGTAACAAACCTTCAGAGGAAAAAATCAGTCAGAAGGAGAACTGCATGAAAAAGGGTAGTCAGTGTCAGTTTGACCAAGCAAACAGTCAAAGCAGTTGTTTCCTTTAAATCTTCAGATGTTATCTGTCCTACTCCAGAAACTTCACTTTTTTGGAAACACTGAGTTATGGCTTATGTAACCCCTTTCTGAGTTTCATCAGAAAGAAAGCTTATATTGGTCATCACAGCAAGGCTGTTTCTGTCTTCAGCTGGTACTTCTAGGCAAAGTGCATCTTCTGGGTCTCTCTTCCATTCTTTTTTTCAGCGAGTAAGCGCTGCTATTTGTTGTTTGTTTTGGTTATTGGTCACAGTAAGGAAAATATTTCTTTGTTATTGTCTTACATCCATTAGTTGTACAACTACTGCTCCTCATACCTTGTCCACCATCCTGTAGCAGCCACCAATTCCTTCAGTTACTGACATTTGAGGCCATGTGTCCTAAACACTTCAACAGTTTCCAGAAATCACAAACAGTGAAGACATGGTCTGTCACCCATCTTAAACAGGAGAAGGACAGGGAGAGCTCTTCAGTCCCAGCTTCTCTGAAAATCTGGCCCACTATTTTTGCTGTTGGTGTCCTTTAGGATGAATGCTGCTATACTATTACATAATTGTGTGCTGCTAGCATGAATAATTTGTTTCTTAAAATATACTGACTTTTCAAGATTTCTTTGGCTTGCAGGTTCACAACCAGCAGCATTTTGTGCTAATGGTGTGTCAACTTGAATTCCTGACAGGAAATCATGGCTGATGGTTTTATATTTCTTTTAGAAGATTATCATAGAGGTAGTAAGCCTAGAATAGATAGGGGTTGGGTTTTTTCTTCTTTTCAGTCCTCATACAGTGATGTGACTGTATGAATATTTCTCTTAACTAGGACTGAACACAGTTATGAGTCTTTAATTTGGGTATTTCCACACTACTTCCAACTGCATAGTGGATGAACATACAAGGGACACTTCTGTGCTTTTATTACAGTAAAAACTCTTTCATCATTGTTCTCATCATTGAGATAATTAGTTTTAACAATTTAATATGAACAGAAGTGCCTAATCATTATTGTTACTGAGAATAATTATAAATTTAATTCTATTATATAGACTCATAGTCATTGCTCAGTAAAAAAAAATTCTTCACATTCAAATAGAACTGAAAGTTGGACTAAAATTAGGGTTGTGATGTTATAAGGTGGATCTGAATATATGGAAGAAATGTTTAAAAGAATATTAACTTTTTACGCAGTTATAAGTTGAGTATTTTTTTTTTCATTGCATTTTATTCTTTGGTAGTTATGCAGCATTATAATTGGGAAGCAAAAAGAAATGTTGCCAAGAACCAGAGGAGAAATTTAATGTTGATGTTCAGTTTTTACAAACAAAAGCCAAGACCAAAAAAAAACCCAATCAAACAACAATTTGATTATTAAATAAAATAATACAAAAATAAAATAAAAACTCAGCAAATATCCTAACAGACTGAAATTGTTACCAAAAAACAAAAACCAGTGTCCATTTTGTTCAGAATTTATCAGAACGGCCTACATACTGCTGGTTTGTCTTACAATAAAAGAGGCAAAAATTTTAAATATTACATTAAATTAATAAATTAAAATAAATTCAAAATGAAATATATTCCTCATGTTTACAGCCAACAGTTGTATTTCAAAATGGGTTGTTATAACTCATCTAAAGAAAACTATCTGTGAAGTATTGAACATATTTGGATTCATCAGTTATATGGTATTTTGTTGAAATACTTAGTACTGCAACATGTTAACTTGAAAAAAATTTCAGAGAAAAGCTATTCAGTCAGTAAAGGATTGCTCATAACATTTTGCTTGAGTGCACTGAACTTATGAAAGTAAAAATTATAAGAAAATACACTAATTAATATTCAAGAGGAGGAGGATTTCACTGAAGAGGAAATTATCAGGTGGTTCAGATAAGGGTATTGTAGTTTTTTTCATGGAGTATCTGCTGTAGAACTAGTTACCTAAATGGACCTAGAAAGAATTTTGTGTGATTTATTATATTTTATGTAATAACCTTGATGTATGTCAACCATTTTAGGGTAAAATACCTGATGGGGAGCAAGAAATAACATTTTAACTACTGAGGTTTAAACAGAGTGAATCGATATTTTTGTTCTGCACCATTGCTTAGTTTGTTTGTTTTATTTACCCTGCATTATATGGGTTGCCTTGCCCCAACAAGATTCAGAATACCTCCAGAAATGGCTCTCTAAATGCTGTTGGAATAGCAGGTTTTATATAAATGTTAAACCAAAGGCCACTTAATCAATGGGAAAAGTCGTTTACACAATATGGCATTAAAAACTAGTCCTAAATAATTATAAATACTGTCTATTAGAATATCAGAGTTTGCAAGGTTTTATATTATTTTTGTGTTTAAGTTTGGTCCTATCATTTGCACTTTTTTGATTGTCATAGACTGACTGCTTTAAATGTTTTCTATTTAAGTGGCTTTTAATCCAAGGCAGAAAATATTCAAATGGTACAAATTAATGTGGTTAATGAACTATACCATTTTCTACCAACAAAGTGCCTGTTTTACTTAATTATCCTGTGGAGAAGACCTGCAGACAGCTAGAAAAGTCTGTAGCATGAAGCTGTGACTCAGTACACCCCTGTCACACCTTCTGTTCCCAGTTCTCTCAGCAGGATTAGCTGGGAGTACAGCTGTCATATCTGACTGTAATGTCACATTTGGCGGGGTATTATTCAATCAAATACAAAGTGCAAGTTAAAATAATCTAACAGGTGACAGAACACCTTTATAAAGATTGAGATATCTATTCTGCAGAATTTTTATTCTATCTGTAGACCTACAGAAATGGGAGAAACTCAGTAGCTGCACTGCGTCTCTCGCTAGCAATATTCCTGAAGTATATTTTCCCAAGGGTTTTGTTGCACATTTTTGGGGGGTTTTATTCATTGGTTAGGTTGGGGTTTGTTTGTTTGTTTGTTTGGGGTTTTTAAGTAACTAAAGTCTGGGTAGAAACTAACAGCCTTTTGCTCTCTCACTGAAGAACATGGTGTTGTTTTTCCAGCAGTTATCTTCCAGGACTTTTGTCTCACTTCCACTGCTTCTCTCCCAGAGTTGCTCTCTAGAGTGCCCTTGAATTGCCAATAGCAAAACCTTTTGTTGAGACAGTACTTTCTCCCCCAACCCTATTAGGATATATCAGTCTTCCCTACAAGCCTTACCTTGCAGACAAAGCCATTTCTCTTGATCATGTCTGGAGCTCCACAGACCTCTTTTTTCCCCCAAAAACAGAACGTTGTTTCCAGGTAGTTGTCTGTTTTCTCAAAACACCTCCCTTTGATGACTCCTTGTCTCAAAGCATGGAGTTGGAAAGTCTGGGAGCTCATGCCCTAATCAGCCTTTTGGGATTGCCAGACTCCCCCCTGTATGGGCAGAATTTGGGGAACTGAGACCTGCAGGAGGTCACTGGGCTGGGTGGCCATGGGTGGTCCTTATGGTGGGGCTGGAAACCCTCTGGCTGCCATGGGGCCACTGCCTGAACACACAAGGGTTTGGCTTGGGTGGGTATTGAAAGATGAGCTGCTTGCTCAGGGAGAATTCCCTTCTCCTTAGTGGTTCTTAGGGCACAAAATTTCTGTAACCTTTAGGGGTGATTTACCACTGTAATAAATCTCCCTGATTTGTATTAGGCATTTATTCTTGTAACAGTCTCATTTCATAAATCATATCTATAGCCATAACATAAATTCCCAGTTAGGTACTGGATAAAAAACAGAATCAGGAGTTCAGCATTTTCCTTTCTCTCTCATGTTTTCTGTATTCAGGTTTTTGCATTGACTCACATAACTTCTGCTAAGTAATATTTATTCATAACTGCTCACTGAACAAAACAGTAAATATGTGCACCTATTTTTACCTAAGAAAACATGTTGACACTCATGTAAATTTATATATATATTTGAAAATCTATAGTATGGATGCCAAGAATATTTTTTCTGTTCTAACATTCCAGTTTCATGCATAAAAGAGTACTGGTTTGAGAGTCTGGATTTTTACCAGCACATGACATTGATTCTATGTGTAACTGCACTAATTACAGAGATAAATTAATAAAAACCACAGAAACAGAAGTATTTAGCATGTCTAATTGTTTTCTGTGGGTTTAATCTTGTTTTTTTAAATAGCTTGTTGATATACTAGTCCTGCAGTAAGACATTTGTAGTTACCAATAGATGTAGAATCCTTACAGTTATAACAATCTTTCTTTACTAGTACTGCAGTATGTTAAGAATTTTTTAAATTATGTTCACTGCAATGCTATAAAGAACAAAGTATTAGAAATTAATCACTATAATTATGTGGTCAATGCATTACCTATTTAAATTCATGTTTGGAAGATACCTTGCTGAAAAACTCCTATAGGAAATCCTAATATACATTTTTTGTTTTGTGATCAGAGCTAAAATAAAGCTGCTTCACTGAAAATTGTATGGCAAGCCTTCCAGGGGAAAAGACAGTGCCAGGTTCATTCTCCATGAGAAAGATGATCAGGTAGCTTTTTGGAGAATTATTTCACCCACATTCAAATAAAAAGTGTGTTAAAGTTACACAAAACTTTACAAAGTGTTGGCAAACAAAACTCATGGCAAAGCGTTTAAAGACTATTCCAAAAATATAGTGGTTTGGTTGGATTGATTTTGACAGTGGTTTCCAAGCTTCCAGGCTAGTACAGACTCTCTGGCCCAGTGGTTATGTAGGGTACCTTGCAGAGACTGACTCTGAGAAGAGGTTGATAAGATGCCACAGTGTTGTGATCTCTGCTCAGATCCAACTTACACAGTCAGAGCATAATAGAGCTTCCTTCAGCCCCAGGCACTCAGATTTGTATCTCAGAGAACAGTGAGTTCCAGGAGAAAGGGATTGAGTATCTGACACCTTGAAATGACTGAGGATGGAATCCTGGGGCTGTAGGTTCAGCTCATCTCAGGTGCCTTCACTGACTGTGACTTTAAGGCTTTACAGTTTTCCCTCAACTCTTCCAAATTTCTTTTTCACTTCACTCAGTTGCAGAGTGTGTTTTTCACGGTGGTGTGGCCCTTGGAAGGCATTCACATGCCCTCCTCTTCATCCTCATAAGGTCAAGCCTGTTCTCTTCCAGGCATACAACAACAGACAGCAGTGAGCTGGCTTCATTCCATTCCTGGTGTTCCCAGAACTGACCTGACTTTCACATAACTCATGTACCACTTTTCAGGCTCCTTGGTTCTTCCTTATGACTCTTTTAAGTAATCCCTCTACAGAAGCTGACATTCTCTGTTTTGTGATGCTTTGGATATACTTCTCTAGACCATGAGAAAGATGGGAGGTGTGTCTGTGCCACCCTTCCCATTCCTTCACAGAATTTTTGAAAGTTAGTGATAGTTGATATATTCTTAGAAATTAAATTGGAATTTCAAGGAAGCTTTTCCAGGATAATACCCATTTATTTCCATTACACTTATACTTTCTGATAGGTTTCTGTCCTTTCGTACTCTTTTTTCCACCTCTGGCTGTTTTCTCTCTTGTACAATATGTATTTTTCCAAATACTGCTTTTCCAAATGCTGCTTCCAACAGCATATTTTATAATACTGACAAGAACAGCAACACCTCTGTAGATTGTCCTACAGCAAAGGCATGACAGAATAAATGATTATAAATAAGTCATCTTACACAATTTCTGTGTTTCCAGTCCTTCAGTTCCTCTCTCCAAGGTGCAAGTGTCCTGGCAAACTGCTGCCTCATATGATATTTAAGACCCAAACCAGATGCTGACAGAACAGATGTGATTGCTGCCATTTGAACCCAAATCCCAAGGGTATGACAGAATGGCCACTGGAAGCCATCAAGCACTGAATAATCCCATATTGCTTGAATTTTGTTAAGTTATGGGTGTTCAGATACTTATTCTACATTTTGAAACTGCTGCTGGGAGAGGTTACTTTTTTCAGTCACAGAATTCTGGTGCTACATATATCTTGTAGAAAGACACAAAGTTGGAGTTTGGATGGCTTAAACTCTCCATATTCAGTTTCCTGAGAGGAATGGAGGAGTGTAAAGAGGAGTAAATAATTTATTTATTCTCTGCTTTTTTGGTGTAATTTATACTGTCACTCTTTGGCATAGAAAGTTCAGTTGAAGGCTTAGCTACCACTTTAGATATGTTCTCACAGAAAGTCCCACTAGCTCATGACAGAGAGTAGCTCTTTGCTGCATCACATTGCCTTTCTTTTATGCACATATTCATGGCTTCTGCATCTGGAAGAATGTCTGACAGCACGTGTCATCTGCATGGTATGGCACGTGTTTGCAAGTCCCCATCTCACACTGCTCACAGGAGTGCTGTGCATGTGTTCAAGCTCAGGGCCATTGAGCACACGGGGCTGCATAAGGATGAAACCCTAGAATGCACTTAGGGATGTATTCACAAACATCCAAGGGTAAAGGAGTGCAAAAGATTAGCACATAGACCAAGGAAAGATGTGCAAGGAAAAAGTCCAGTGGATGGATAAGTCTGTAGTGGTATTTTCTTATTAATTTATACATTTTTTGGAGGTCAGTGTTGCTACAGAGGTTTTTGAAAGTAAATGTATCCATAAATATTATTTTGGTTGTTCACACTACCTTGTTAAAATGTTTAAAACTGAAGAAGGACTTACATAGTCTTACACAGTGTAAGGGGGCTTGCCTACAAAGCTGAATGGTGAGACCATCCAGGTAATGCCAGCACATTTGAGGACCTAGAGGCAGAAACTGGTAAGAGCAGAACACTGATGTTACGACTTCTACAGTTCTTCAAACTGTAATGAAATAATTCTGCAAGTAGATATATGTCTAATGTGTAACATTGACTGAATTATGTAGCCGATCAACAAATAAAATCCAGGTTTTATTCTCTAAAAGTAGAAGTATTTCTATGGAAATATACAATGGGAATGAAGGAAACCAAAGATCACAAATTGAGACTTTCTAGAGCTACTAGACAGCTACTCCCTGGGGGTTAGTGTCAGGCCAGCAATATGCCAGTGCTGTACAAAATAGTCCACTGCCTAAGTGGAAGGAAAAACATGTCACAAATGTGGTATTCAACTGCAATTGTTATTATGGAGGTCAGAGTCCTTGGCTGATGGGAGAAACAGACCTTGCCAGAAGTGCCAGCAGTATATGGTAAGGGAATGTATTAAATAAGCATCAATGACAAGTGTACTCATAAGGAAGCAAAAGTTTTGTCTTTTTTATTGCTGAAATAAAGTGGGTAATAATTATAAAAAAATAGGAGTTAGTCTCTTTGGAGCTATCTTTCCAACTGTTAAGATCTAGAAGTCTTAAGGAGTATCTCTGAATTTTCAGAATTTCAAGCATTTTAGTAGAAACAATCATTCTTATTTTTAATAAACAGCTCATCACATGATGCTCTGGAAGCTGTTGTGTGGATTCACTGCCCTGTTACCTGGTTGTCACCCCTGAAAAGAATGTAAAACAGGAGATGTGATGGCACAAAAGAAAGAAGTGTCACTTCTCTAAAATATGATTTTGACAAATCTGTTTCAGAACAGATTTGCAGAGAGGTGCAGAGCAGTGCTAGTGGTGGAGGTGTGCTTCACAAGGCTTGTTCATCTCTGCTGATGAGTGGGGAACTTGACTAAATCCCCTGTCTTGTTGAACCCTCTTTCAGGTGGGATTCCCTTTGTCCTCACTGGAGAGTTTTTCCAGCAGTCACAGAGGCCAGCAGCTTTCATGATAGCTGGGACAGTCAACTGGCTCTCCAACTTCGCAGTGGGACTGCTCTTCCCTTTCATCCAGGTACTCACCATCCCTGACAATTGAGGTGCTGTGGTATTGCTGGTATAGTGGGACGTGTGACATTTGAGAAGAAATTTCAGGTAATAATAAATGTCCTATTACTGAAGTGGATGACATTCCCACTGTGTTTGTAATACAGATCAGTTGTGATACCCACATGTGTCCTTGCTGGAATGTGTTGGTAAAAAGCTGTTCTGCAGTATAAAAAATACTGTAATCATGGACAACCCTCTATGGCATATTCCCCACAGGAGGGTTTAAGCTATGCAATCTGATGATTTTGTCTGGGTTCTAGTCACTGATGGTGATTGTCACTGCCTTTTTCTTCAGCCTTTAGGATACCCATCATCTGGTTTACCCTATGCTTTGAGAATCCATATTAGTCTCATGGGAAAATAGATGCTCTCTGCACCTCCCTCCACAAGTTTGGCTTCATGGCTCTTTTTTTTTCAACTTCTGTCAGGCTTTTATCTTCTTCAGCAGGTTCCTTCTTGCTGCAACTTAATTGCTGCATGGATTAATCTGTTCCTGTCCCAGCTTTCCCAGGCTCCCGTAAGCTTTGGTTTTTAGTGGACTGCTTGGCTGCACTAGCCACATGGAGGACACTTTCATCAAAAGCTGTCTGAGAACTGGGGCTTTACTTTAACAAGATAAGTTTATTTAAAAAAAATACAAAAAGAAAATTAAAAGTTCAACATAGAACAACATTCTTTTGCTCTGCTTCCTAAGAACACTTCAATACTATTGATGCATCATTGTATGGTATAAAGGCTTCAAGCAGCTTCTAATTAGAAAACAAGGTGAGGTTCTTTTCTTGCTCATGAAACTCTCCCAGGGATTGTCTTCACTTTCTGGTGCTCACACTGAAGCTGGTGCTTTATCTCAGAAGTTGAAATACAGCTGATCATGGCCTGACTGTCCATATCCAAACTCTCAAAAGAGGCATCCTGCTCCACTGATAACAGTTTAAGGGTGAAGCTCACTACTACAGGTCAAAATAAAGAAGTTCTAGGTTTTGGTTTTTTTAAACACACACAGGAAAATAATGGGGGTAGAGGAAAGGTGCAGGGAGAGCAAACTCTGGGATCACCTTCAAAATTCAACATGATTATAAAGTCTGTGATCTTTCAAAACTCTATACATTTACAAACTCTAACACTGACTGCAATTACACTGCTATGTCTTTAGAGTCTCTTTTCATGCTTATTGCAATTGATGAGTGTTTTCCACCAGCTTCATTGTGAAGGCCTTTCCAGCTTATACATTCTCAGGTGACATTTCCAAAAGGAGGTAGAGACACAATTCCTTTTCCACTGATGTTGTTAGAACATCTACCAAATGATGGAAAGAATTAGAAAATTCCCTTGAGGTTTTGAAAACCTAGTCCATGGGGCAGCCCCAACCTATCCAGCAAATGGATGCTTCTGTGTTGTTTAATAGCTTTTTCTTCCAGAAGATGAGGAGTGACTTTTAGTAGCATTAAATTTAGTAGCATTAGTTTTAGTAGCATTAGACTCTCCCTTCCAGCCCAGCTGCCCAGGCACTTCTGGTTCTGGCACCTGCCTCCATGGCAGCTGGGCAGGGACAGAGAACAAGGTCTCAGATCTAGGGGCATTTACTCAGAATGCTTTTATTTGGGTTAGGTTTTGTTTTTTTAGTGGTTGGTTTGGTGGGGGTTTTTTTGGTCGTTTGTTTTGAGGTTGTTTGGTTTTGGTTTTTTTTTGGGGGGGGTATTTTTGTTTGGTTGGGGTTTTTTTGTTTGTTTGGTTGGTTTTGGTTTTGGTTTTTTTTTTTTTTTAATTATCCAGACACGTTTCTCCAAAATTGCAGTTTCTGCCTCCTGCACAAAACTGGGGATTACCCTGAGCTCTGCTTAGCTGTCAGATTTGAATTCATGCAACCCAGGACAATCCCTACTTGTTCTGCTGATGCTACCTGACAGATCACCTGGTGAAAACTGTTTAAAAAGACTCTCATTAAATTCAAATTAAAAGGCAAACTACATTTTCTAATTTTCCACACGCATCTTAAAGCTTTTTGAGTGATTTATTATGCATCCATATGAAGTTTGCTGTAGTCTTGGGGAATTTATCATTATGTGTCATAAAAATATCCAGTTGTGTGATTACAAAATTATCCAGTTTAGTTTTAATGAAGATAAGTTGTATTTCCAGCTTGAAGGGGTTTTTTGGGATGTTTTCTTCTTCTAAAGGAAAGGAGAATAAAAAGAGAAAAAGCTTAGAGTTTGCACCTAAAGATGAAAGCAGTGTTACTCAGACTTTGATTTTTAAAGCTTTTTCACAAGATCAAACTAGAACATATCCTCTTTCCCAAGCTTTAACTTTTTTCCTATTTCAGTCAACCTTATTCTCAAAATTCAGTTTATGAGTCACCACTTTCTTCACATAAAGGCAATGTCTTCTTCTTAGCTCATTTTATAAACCTTAACCAGGAAAAAAAAATCTTTAAGATACTTCACAGAATGAATGCATAATCCTGTCTGTGTATTTAAATACTAACCTGATTGCTTGAGAAACAGCAGCCACTTTTTTGATCCTTGGTGTGCTTCTACAGAATTATCCCAAACATTTGGGAAACAAATTTGATAAGTTTAGAGTTACTAAAAAAATCAACCAGTAGTTATTTTTCCAAATGTCACCAATTAACTAATTTGAATGACTAGACTTTTGCCCTTCAACCATCTGTAGATAAATATAATCAAAGAGTGGCTTGAGTCATACATTAAAATGTATGGAAGAGGTTTAAAAGCTAGTATACAAATCAATTTTTTACAAATTAAAAAAACAAATACAATGTCGATTCTTTTCCAGGCCTCATCATCTATTTGGGGTGCTGAAATGTGAACAGGGATACAGTAAATCAGAAATCAGAGTGTATATATATGTGGAAATGTGTGCAATGGTCTGAAGCAGGTACAGGGGAAAACAAACCAGCAGAAAAGTTTCATCTAAAAGGCCAAAAACTTCTGTTGACATAGAATAGGTTTCTTGTGTTAAAGAAATAATCTTAATTAGCAAGAAGTTTGCAGGGATAGACTTCACTAATCCAATGGTGTAGCAGGACCTTAATCTGCATGTTACCTAGAAAAAGTTTCTGTTTACTTTTTGTAATGTGTTGCATAAATACAAATTACTAAACATCAGTAATTACCAAATAATTTCCCAACATGCTGTTTTCATTAGATGTTGATGCATTTTTATTTCATATTTCAAGTTGTGCTATTAGATTGTTATGAGGCACTTAAAGACAACATGGTAGATAAGTAACATACTGTAGGAAAACATAGCAGATTTCTCCAGAAGTTTTCTGTCATAATAATTTCTCTTTCTAGAGAACTGTGCAGAGTCTTTCTTTGATGTTAAAGCCACATTCTGTATTCAGTATGTATTCAAGGACTATTTAAATTGCTATGTATTTTACATTTTTAATTTTCAAGAACAGCTTATCTTCAGACTTTCCTCCTAATAAAAATTTTCCAGTAACTGGGGATGCAGAGGAATATCCCTTTATGATTAGGGAACAGCTATATGGAAAACTGATTTGACTCTTAACTGGGGTTTGACCAAAACAATCTGCTTGGAGCTGTGATCCAGAAGAAGCTCAGTATCATGTGGGATAAAGGTGCTACAAGCCTTGAAGCCTTAGTTCAGATTGCCTATTAGTACAATGCCAAGACTGGTATGTGTGTTTATTTTCCTCCTTTTAGAAACTAATTTATTTGTGCCTGTGAAGGAGTACTTCTTAGTCATTATACTGGTTTCTGGAGGTTCTCTTCTACTTTATTTCTTCCTTAGTTTTACAAATAGAGATTTTCATTCTCGTGCCACAAGATCCATTTACTTAGCAAGATTGTCTTTTGGTTGTCCTTATAGTCCTTATTATTTCCTTACTGTGTAATAGTATCCCTTGACTTTTTCTATTCCTCAGCACAAGGATTTCAATAACAGGTATGCACAGAAAGTTATGCAGAGTTTCCCTCAGCCAAGCTTTTTTTAGCTTCTTCAAATACATTGGATGTCTCATGTAATGACAGTGCCCCTGTATTAAGGGAAATGGTTAAAGTTCCCCTCCAAGATGAGAAAATGAAATGTGGGCTATCAGAGGGTTAATTGTGCTTATCTTAATTATAAGCAACCCACTTCAGGGATACAATATGAGGATCTGTTACATTTTGATGAGGAGAAAGTGAATGTGTGAGGGTCATGGTTGAAATTGCAGTTCATGTCTAAAAATGTCTCTATTTTTTACTTAGGAATTACATTTCATGAGCATTGTACTTCAGTGCTCTGTCCTTCTTCATTGTCCTGCACTTTCAGCAGAACATTAAATTATGTCTGGAACAGAAGAAGGAAAAAGGGTAAAGGACACAAGCCCTCATCCATTTGTTTCACTGCATTATATCAATTTGAAGAGAAGTCAAATGTCTACATGAAAAACAGCTTTTCTGCTGATCCATTTTGTAAGACATAGAACCATTATCACTTGACCTCACCACTTCAAAAGCCAGTTTGACCCAAATCTCATGACACTAATCTTCCTGGCAACTTCCAAATGCAAGGATCCTTTGCTAGTGTTGAGGGCTTTGACTCTGCAAGTTGAGAATTTAAAGTCACATTTGGCATTTGCTGGAAAGAGCCAAAAGTTTTGTTTTAAAAATATTAATGCATTATGTTTGTTAAATTGATGCAGAATTTGTTCATTTGCTCATTTATTTTGCTGTATCTGCCCTAGAATATATATTTTCCCGATTCCAGTATCACAGTCCTGCTTAGAATTTAACTTTTGCTAGAGAGTGTGTTAAGTCAGTAAGCAACCATTGTTAAATAGCACATAATGATCCTCTCAACTACTTTTAGATTCCTCCAGAGTATGGTGTTCACAGCATGCAAGCTATTAACAGGAAGGCTGTTCTCATCTAGATTGCTTCAAAAGTAGCAAATTGTTCAGGTTTTTTAATTAAAATCAGAATTCTGATCATTTCAATGTTAGGTTTTTTATTTGTTTCAGTTTACTTTTTAGCTTTAAAAAAAATGAGCTCTTTTGCTCATTCATTTTGGGTGCCTAAAGTCAGTTGATAATGCTAAAAATTAAGTATTCTTTACCATTGTATTTAAAAGGAGTGGGGGAAATGCCTGTGCATTCTCTCTAATGTGTGTAGCAGCCCCTCACAAGCTGGGGGTTTGTTTGTTCACCTCTTTGCTTAAGAACACGTGGTAAAGCTGCACCTACTTATTCATACACCTTGCTTATGCAGCTCTATCTCATCCTTAATGTCAGGCCTGATTGCTTGCCATGCCTGGGATCTGATTTGAGGGAATTGCCTGAGTACTTCAGCTTTGATTCTTTTTTGTGGTAATTGCATGCATGTCTTCGGTAAATCATTTATTGATTTTCCCCTTTTTTTCCCCCAAAAATACAAAGCCTTGATCATCTGCAGAAAAGAGAAGACAAAAATGAGTAATTCAGGATTCAGCTGGCCAGAATTTGCAGAAATGCTGTTTTTCAATTAGCCTCCTTAGAAAGCTGGTATTAAAATAGAAGGTGATGCATTTAAAAGTTTATGCTTAACTACTAAGTAACTTATTACATTTGGTTACCATGTTTATTCATACGAGGTATTAACAGTTCACTTTCATCATGGAGAATATTTAATTCAGTGAAGTTTTAAAAAGTGAATAACATGATTCTGGGTTGAAATTCTGCCATTCAGCTGAACAACAATTACAAATGCAGAAGACCCAGATGTAAAATTTAAATTCTTAGCATGACAGAATGATTTATGAGGCACTGCAAAATTATTTTCTCCTGTCTATTATATCCTTTTGCTTCTGCCTCTGAATAAGCTTGAAAGTTCTATTTGTTACATGCCAGAATATTTCCCCTTCACGTTACCCATGGCTGTTTGGCTCCTGATTGTCAGCTTGCTCAGGACTTCATGCTTCTAGGATTTAATGAAAAAGCATTGATGATCTCTAGAGTCCATAGACAGTATCAGAGAATGCACTTGCTAGCTTTTCCTATTACAGGCAGGACTTGAAGCACTGAACTAAGTAATGAATTATCCACAGAGAACACTGTGACTAGGCAGGCTGGAAATCAGCCATGGTATTTAAAAGCAGCAGCAAGAAAGGGTTTTTTCCATTTTTTCTTTCTTGTTCCATGCAGGAATTAATGTTCTTCTTGCACACCATGCACAATGAGCAAGTGAAACATAAAAACAGTGCTAAGAATTGCATACACCTTGAGCACCCAAAGCAGGGAGTTAAACCAGCATGCAGTGTAGGACTGGTGTGGCTAACAATGATGAGTCTATTTAAAAATGTGCAAAATGAAGGTTACCTGGCTCTGTCTTACATGCTTCAGTTACATACCTTTAATGGCTTCTATAAATATGTATGTTGAGGAAGACAGGTCTGCTTCCTCTGTCCTGAGTGCTTTTCCCTGGGGAACCTCAGCCTTGCAGCACCTGAGGTGATGTATGAGTCCAGCTCTCCTTGGGTTTGCTGTTCATGACCTCACACAAGGCACCACAGAAAGGTCACCTTATTTTTGGACTTGGATATACCCTTTCTGGTTTAATTCAGCCTTGCTAGTAAAAGCAATTAGAAAAATATGGGTACATTGGATGTTTGAGAGTGTAAATCAATAGAGGAGGAAGGAAGGTTTCCTCAAATGTTGCAATGGAGCCATAATATCAAACCTGTTCCAAGTCCAACAAAGCTCAGATGGCAATATGGTATTCATCAAATGTTTTTTGTACAAGTGTACTGCTGAAAAGTTAACTGGTAGCTGCCAAATGATCTAATAATCCCCAAGCAAGAAATAGCTACGTTTCAGTGAAGTACAACTCCTACTGGCTGGTTGGAGCCTCTATAATAAATTCATAAATGAACTTCTTTACATCTACTCTCTTTGTTTTTACAGTGAAGTAAAATCCATAACATTCAAATACGGTCTGTACTTTGCATTCCCTTAATTAACTCTTACACTTTCTAGCATGAAAAGAAATGCATTTTATGAATTTTTTTCCTGCTGTGAACTCCTGTAACCATAAGAGTGTTAACAAATGTGTGCTATTTGAGGTTTTTCCTCATTTATTTTGCAAATCTCAAAGCCTGTAAGTGCTGTGATGAAGATGCCCCTGGCTATGGCAGCTTTTCCATGGGTTTTGTAGAGGTGCACAGCACTGCTAAAGCGTGCCTCAGTTTCCATAGGGGCTGGGAGGCGGGGTGCAGAACAACCCAGTGAAACATCTGCCTCATTTCCAGCAGCCCCAGGGCAGTGCCAGGCTCAGCTGAGCACAGGGCAGGATTCCTGCTCTCCCTGCTCTCCCTGCTCTCCCCAGCTCAGTCTGGTGTCTCCCAGCATCGCCCGGATCACAGCTCTGGGCGCCTGTGCCAGGAACCTGCTTCGCTCTCAGGCCACAGGCAGTATTGGAAGAACCAAAATTTCATGCATTTTTATGAACTTCTCAGCACTCAACTACCCATGATTGGCAGCATGTACTGTACTTGGTTAAAATTTGCTTCATACACCCCACTTTTTCTTTCAAACCATTCCTGCCTTTCTTCTGAATTGTTTCTCTTTTGTAACGACCGTCTCCTCTGTTTTCTATTCACAGGCTGGTTTACAGACCTACTGCTTCCTAGTGTTTGCTGGCATCTGCTTTGCAGGAGCGACCTACCTGTTTTTTGTCCTGCCTGAAACAAAAAATAAGACATTTCATGAGATCAGCCAAGCATTTGCCAAAAGGAATAAAGTAACTTTAGAAATGCAAGAGATGAACCAGTACCCAGGGGAGAGGAAATCAAGTGAAGAACAAGAATCAAACTTCACATCTTCAGTGGACAATGGGGAAACCAAAAAAGGGATTGTGTAAACCCAGAATGCTCTTTCAGGGGGTGGCAGAAAGTGTGCTCTTTTTATTTATAGCAGTGCACAACTTGTGTATTTTATGAACATCATGAACTGCTTCCCCCTTGAAAATGTTCTAAGTGAGTATGGGTGAACTCATTAGCAGCTGGGGTAACGACTGAGGGGTGGGAGGAGCAGCAGCTGATAAAGGAAATGAGATGGAGTTTCCTTGGCACCTGTGAAGCAAGTGCTGTGGTGAGTGGGATGGGGAACACAGACTTGGAGACGTGAAGTGGCAGTGGGAGCCAGGGCTGGAGCAGCAGCTGGGTGAGCAGCCCTGGGTGCTCACAGGGAGCTGTGCATGCTCTCTCCAAGAGGAGGAGGCAGGCACAAAGGAAGAGATCCCAGTGGGGGCCTGCTGAAAGCAAACCTGAAATGGCACCAGAACGTATTTCTCCATGTTTCCCAAGATGCCATTCAAGCTGCCCATGGGAACTGACATGACGCTTCCCTGACCTCCCATTCCTCTTCTGGATATTTTGACTTTCAGTTGCATTGTTTGAACATCTCCCACCTTCCCACAAATGGGCAGCTCTGGGTACTGATGAGTTTCCCTGTCTCACTTGCAAATCCTGATTCACTAGTAATAGAGTTGTCTCTAGAGTCTGGGTTTGCTGGCACTGCATTTCTCTGAATATGTATATTTACATAATTTTAATTTTTAAGAATAAACTTAAAAGCTTTAATATGAAAGGAAAACTAAACCCCATGGTGAAGTGAGAGAACTCTGATAGTATGTGTAGTGCACAGTATTGAAACAAAAATTCAAACATGAAGTGTTCCAGGGGTTGGGTTTTTAAAATTGTTTTGTTTGTTTATTGCTTTTATTTTCAAATTCCTTTTAAAACAAGTCTTAGGAGCCCAGATTTCGCTTAGATCTGATAACTTAGTTCTTAACACTCAGATCTCTGCATAGGAATTTGGGCACCTATTTCTTACTTGAACATGAATTTTTATTTGGGCATTAGATTCTGAAGCACCGGGCCTATTTCACATTAATAAGTCTCTAAGCTGTCTAAAGCTTTGTAAAACTGCTTGATTTCATGAGAAAAAGACTCAGCAGGCTCTCAGTGGTTCAGCGAACAATTCATGGGATTTTTTTCTTCATTAACATCACCTTTACAGCTTGTAATTTTGATAACAGTTCTTCTTGATCCCTCTGGGTACCTGGATGCTGAGGGGTAATAAGAATTTTAAAATTAAATAGCTGTTTTATATGAAAAGTCAGTAACTCTTTGAGCTGCTCTCAGTTAGGAGTAAGACACAAGAAGAAAGTGCAGCATGTAGGTGAGTCAACTGCTTCCACAAGTTATATTTACTAATCTAAAAATTCATGTATTTGGAGCATTTTTGTGAGAAAATTTGTATATACATTCATACATGTATGCATATATGAATACATATATTCCAAGTATAGATGTATATTAATGTTCAATGGCTTAATATTAGTGGCTTAATGTGAAAGAGGGTAAATAGAGATTGGATATTAGGAAGAAATTCTTTACTGTGGGGGTGATGAGGCACTGGAAGAGGTTGCCCAGAGAAGCTGCCCCATCCCCAGAACTGTTCAAGTCCAGATTGGATGGGGTTTTAAGCAACGTGGTCTAGTGGAAGGTGTCCTTGCCCATGGTGGGGGATTGGAACAAGATGATCTTTAAGGTGCCTTCCAACCCCGGCTATTCTGTGATTCTGTGATTTATATATATATATACACATACACACAATGGATAATTATTTTCTGGTATCTGAGGAGGTTGTTTGTATTTCTCCAAGTGATAAGCTGTTTTTTGTTTTGTTCTCCACTGTAAATTGAAATCAGAGGTCCTAATGTTCAGCTGTTACTACTAATTTATATATATAGTTTTATACTGTGATTTATTTTTATATGGTATCTTTACCACAGATGTTGTAACTTGACCTAATACGGCAATTTCGTTTCTAGAAAATTGACAAAAAGTTGATGGGTGCTTTTATGCCAGAATTTATGGGGTTGTGTTTTTTTTTTTTTTCCACTGGGATAGAGGTACCGTGGTAAGAAAATGAAGTATGTATGAGAAAAAGAATTAAGAATGAAAAATAAAAAATGTTTGGATTTGGTGCTACTATTAAGGAAGAGAGTGAAGCAGCTTTATACCAATTGACAGTCATAAATGGAAGCTAATCAAGTATTGTGGAGAAAACTGAAGAAAAACATTATTGTTATAGCCACTTGTAAAATTATATATACAGCAAATGAAAATATTACCTTTCAGTGCCTTTGGTTCCCTATTCCAAGGGTTACATGAGGCTTGCTAAGTGAATGGCTCTGTAAACATCGAGTGTGAATGCCAGCCCTTCAGAAAATTTTATAAAAATTTCTTCCTTTTTTGCCTGCAGGGCGAGACTGGCAAATTCAGACCCTCTCCTTCAGACTGGGAATTACCTTACTTTGTAGTTAGGGCTGCTAACATGGTATGATGAGATCTGCTCTCAGCCAAGGTGACAAGATTGGAAACCAATGTTATTAGAATGAGCAGAATTTAACACAGTGCTGTTCATCAATGTATATTATAGACACTGTTGAAAATGTTACCATTGGATAACTTCAATTAAATACCATGCTGACCTGATACAGCAGTTGTATCAGAAATCAGGACTTCTGCAACAAAGTAAAATCATCTTACATTTGCCTACAATTGCATTTGGAGCCCAGCTTTGAATGCATAGGTAGAGATGTCTTGCTGGAATTTCCTATCACAGCTCAGGGGCCTTGTACAACATGAACAGCAAGGGGTCAAGTTTTCCTTTCTGCAGTCCCATTTGCCTCCTCTTGTCCTACCTGAGATGGGCTCACATCTTCTGTGTGGCTGCAAAGAGCTGCTGCAGACTGGGTATGGCATGGGACAGGGGTTCCACCTCTCACCAGATTTAGTTGCCATCCAATGTTCAAAGCAATTCCAGGCCAAGCCAGTGCTTTGTTCACTGGCCAGGGAAGTGTCCTGTGCCTCGGGCTGTGGAAGTTTCAGATGTGCCAGTACTTCATTAACTTTCCCATCTCTGACCCTAATGAGAGTTGTGTTGTTCTTGAAGTTGTTCCATAAAGTTTTTCTCCATTGTTACGCTGCTATATGTTTTCCAGAAATGAGAGAACAACATGGAAAATATCAGCAATTTATAGGGGTTTTTTTCTTGTTGAATGTATCAAGTTGTCTATAACCTGTGTGTTTGTCAGAAAGTGCTGTGTGGTGCCACATTCCCTTTCCTGTCTGACATTGGGGTGAGGTACTGTGAGGTAGTGTTTGTATGGGTACCACAAGTCTGTGTGATCAACTATGTCCATGCACAGTGATTGCAAAATAAACCTTTGGAATGAAATTAAAATGATGTGGATTTTCTTCTGGGTAAATCTGAACCTCCACATGTGTACATGTTTTAATTCCCTGGGGTTTTGTATGTCCCAGTACAAGACTGTCCAGCCCTGTGTCTGCATGACCCAAGTCACTGTGAACTCTATGCTGGGTGGTTGGGAATTACCAGAAGAGAATGGTCCCTGAAACTGTATACTTTTTGAAGCACTATTTAAATTTTGATTCTCAAATCTTCTCAAGATTCCACACTTCATTCTTTCATATGTTTATACTGGGCTTTAGAAACAAAAATGCAGACAACAGTGTGAAGAAAATTATTAAAACTGGCTAGTGGTAATAACTATAAGAATTATATAGTAATAACTATAAGAATTGTTTAAACTGGTGAGGCATTTTGCAGAAAGCATCATTTGCAATGGATGAGTTTGAGCTGCTGCAGCTCTACTTTTTGATGAGAAATTCAGTCAAGTGACTATTTCTGCTACAAGGATATGCAAAAACTGAAATCTGAAATATGTATAAAAAGTTGAATTTCATACTTCAGGTTTTGAAGCCAATTTTCACTCTACAAGGATCTGCTTTCTAGTGGGGGAAGATGTGAGTAATAATCCATATGGGATAATTTTCATCTTCAGGGTAAAATTTTTAAAAAGTAAAAAGAAGTAAAAAAAAAAAACCCACTCCAAAACGAAATCTTTGAGGTTTGCTTTCTTTCATTTGACTATTTTTATGTGCTTTTCCTTACAGTCATCACCCTATAAACTATTGGAGGTCACATCACCTTACACAGCAGGAAGAACAAATCCAAGTAAAGCATTCTTAGGAAACACCTGTGGACTTTTCCTTTCAGTCTAACTCTAGTAAACAGAGTTCAGATAAAATCTAAAAACCTGAAATACTTAAGCCCAAACTGAAGCAGGTTTGTTAAGGTAAACATTTGTGTGATTAAAACATTCAGGTTTGAGTCCATACTTAATTCTCTCTACAAGTGATTTTATTTGAATGTGAGCTCTGTGGAAAGGTGAATTTCATGGCAAGTGCTTGGTACTTGGACTCCTAATCAAGTTATCACAGCTCAGCAAGCAATCATGCACAGCCTGAGTCACCAGAGCCCTCTTCCTTGCAGGCCAAGCTGCATTAACCTTGCTTTTGCCATGACCTAAGAGAAACATGGGCAGTGGATAATTGAGCTGGTTTTTGAGATGTTCCTGCTAAAGCTTCACTACAGTTAAACTCTTTTAAACTTGGATTTTGAGTTTAAAAAACCTGGTACTCAAGAAAAGTGTTCAGGAGACATTTACACAGTGAGTAGTGAAGTCAACAGGAATCTTCTCCAGTGGTTTCAACCACCAAGAAAGGCATGGTGTACATACAAGGATGCTAAGTCTGGCAAACCCAGCACATTTTTATCTTCTTTAGATAGTGAACCAGTGGCTTGTTTTCTCAGTCTAGGAAAATAATGGTAAAATTCAGAGGCTGAAAAAGCACTGATCTGAGGCATTTCTTCTGAATTGGGAGCAGGGGCTTGATTGGTTGCTGATAGAATTGTTGAGGGGTTTTTTTTAAAAGAACATTTTTATTCTGGCTCATACACCAAAGCAGAGAGACTACTGGAGTTGTTGGTTGTTTTGGGATTATTCCCAAAAGGTATAAAGCCAAATATGCCTCTGTCAGACCCTTAGAACACAATCCATTAAGAGCATGATCTTGCAAATGTAGGAGGTAATTTGTCTGCTGCTGTGTAACGTGCCATGCAGAGGCATTGATTTTTGTTTCATTTTCTCTTGGTCCTCTCAGTTTAAAAAGTCAGTCAAGCTAAATGCAATGCTCACCTCTACATTTGTTCCACCTTTTGTCTCTGACTTGTTCCACCCAATTATATAAAAATTTTTACAGTTCACACTTGAAAATAAGAAAACAATAGTTACTTAGGAAAAGCAAACATGCCAAAGATTATAAAAGTGCTAAAGATTACAAAAAGGCTGGCATTTTCAAAGATGAATTCAAGAGTTAATCCCTTAAATCCAAATTTCTTATAATTTTATCTATTTGAATTAAACTCTACTGTCTGTGTATATGTATATGTGTATATATAGAGAGATGTTTATGTTATCCCATGGAAAAAGTTCAGCAGCTTTAATTCTTATACATAAAGTAAATTGGACCATTTGGATGCTATATCAAGTTGTGAACTGGTCAGACACACTGGGATTCAGACACTTGCATTAACAAACTTAGCTAAAGTTTGCATGGTCTTAGGTTTGGAAAAGTTGTCTAGCAAGGCTGTCTCCTTTTGGCCAGCCTTAGATTTTTCATTTTCCACTTTTCTATACTGCTAGGGAGAGACTATGATGCTAATTTGCTCAAATTTATTTTGGGGCATCAAAGAAAAACATCAAAACTCTTTTCATCCAACTAGAGAACAATTTGTATTCAAGACCCTCAAGAAGTAGCATGTATTAGAATAGTGCTCAGGCTGGGCCAAGCCAAATGTACTCTTCCAAGATCTGGTGATGTATTTTGGACACCAGAATCTCTCAGCCTTTTAGTGGGGAGGCCTCATTGCCACCCCTCCCTTTTCTCCTGTATCCTCACCTTCCCTGACAAGGGCTGTGCTTTGCCTCTAGGTGTGCCAGCACATCTTTAATAACAGCATTTTCATCAACTGAGGAGTGGAAGAGTGTCAAGAGGCAGAAAGGAAGGGTCACCTCTCAGTGGGATGGAAGAGGGGCACTATGCAAACATGGCTCTCCTGCAGACAGGTACAGCTGCACTTCTAAACTTCTTTTATAAACTTTAAATGGGCCATGAGCAATGCAACCACAAGAAAGGTGGAAGAAACCTGGGAGTTTGTGACTGGGCAGCTGCTGACAGATGAAATCTATGTCTGAGAAATCATCCAAGTGGCTTAGACATTGCTGTTGTTGATTTAATTAGTATAAAACATGTAGGTAGGCATCTGTGGTATCACTCTGAGATAACAGTAAAAGCTCTGCTCAGTTTGCAATAGTAATCAAAGAAAACAAAAGGCCAAAGGGATAACAGTGGACATCACAAGAAAAATCTAATATTACAAATTAAATTTTCTAATGGAATATCAGTTGAGAATAAACATGGCCAAGAAAAACAGGATGCAAGACAGATGGCTTATTTTTCAGTACATGACACCTATTCAATGAGCAATTAAAAATTAAATTAAAGGTAATAGAAAAGTTCAGAAATGCATAACCAAAGCTGTAGAATTCATTAGCACAAGTTAGAATTAATGCATTTTTATAGAAGTAGATACTTAAATTTATGATAACTTTCATATTTAACTTAGGCACCAGAAATAAAGAAAAGCTATAGCTAATAACAGATAAGAAATTCCTCTAAGGAGCTGAATTGCCTATAATTGACCATTAGATCACACTTTCATCCTCTTTTCAGATGTACAGATAAATTATGGCCACAAGTTGGTGCTTTTCTGGATCACCATTCAGGCATGCTGTCACAATTCTTACATGTTGCAGCGAGCACTGTTTCCTGACCCAGAATAAAAGAGAAGTGCAGAAACCCCAGCAGTACCCAATAAACAAACAAACAAATAAATAAATAAATAAGACTTGACCAAGGTGAGGACAGAGGAGGGAAAAGAAGGGAGGAGTGGCAATGAGGCCTCCCCACTGAAAGGCTGAGAGATTCTCCTGTACAAAATGCATCACTAGATCCTGGAAGAGTACATTTGGCTTGGCCCAGCCTGAGCACTATTCTAATACATGCTACTTCTTGAGGGTCTTGAATACAAATTGTTCTCTAGTTGGATGAAAAGAGTTTTGATGTTTTTCTTTGATGCCTCAAAATAAGCAAATTAGCGTATAAGTCTCACATTGTTTCAAAAAAAACCCAAAACCCAAGCCCCAAGTTGTTTCCACACAAGGAAGCTTTCATATTAAATTTAAAACATTATGCTTAGTGATAACCTCATTGGGAGATTGTGTTCTGAACTTTTTTAGCTCTTTTAAAAGCTTTGCTACATTTTCTTAACTCAGATTTTGCACAGCTGCTACTTGGTAAAAGTTTCAACCTCTTCTCATTGTTCACAGCCTTGGCTAATAAGCATGAGAAATGAATGTTAGTAAGACAGAAAAAAAATTCTAACAATTCAGCAAGAGTAGGAGGAGAATCAGCATGTCTGGCAAGCTTGTGTGTTCACTATGAACCAGGACAGCTGGCTCTGATTATTTAAAATTGTAAAAACTTAATAAGTAGGTTTTCTAAATATTCTCAAACTATTTACTAAATGGGGTCAGCTTTGTACCCCAAAGCAGCAACTTGAAGAGCTGGAGTCCAAAGGGAGTAGGTGACATTGGCACTCGGGATGTGGGTGGTGCTGAAGAGATGATCACTCTGGAATTCAAAATTGTTCTCAGCTCTAAGACAATTTTTGCTTTAAATTTAGAAGTGACAGAAAATTGTAACACATCATACATGCTTTCACTGTCATTAAGTTACTCAATACTACTTAAAAATCAGATTTTGAAGGCAAAGACATTTCTTTTATCTTTCAAATGAAAGACATTGACAATACTTTCTTCTGTACATTTTATTAGATCATGGACACTTAGTTGGTGGCCACTTTTGATCAGTTATACCATGAACACCTAGCATGGTGCACCTAACACCTACATATACCTAGCTTCCCTGGGGGAACAGTAGAAAGCTCTTTCCAGCTCCACTTGATACTACAATATCTTTTAGGTTGCTCATATTTCAGAATCAAAATAAAAATGGCAAAATAATAAAATACTAAAGCCATTCCCTCTGGAGCTCCACACCATAGTTCTTGGAGAGGTTTTAACTTTAAATATTGCAGATGGGATCTCAGGTAGGCAATGCTTGGCATTTTATCATTCCCTGTCATAGGCCAGGATTTCACTCAAAAACCTTCATACAGCACTGAATATTGACAGAAATTTTTTCAGTAGTGAGAAAATGATTGATAAGCAACACAAATGAGAGCTAGTAATAAGGTTAAAAATTAGCAAGACTGGGTCTTTGTTCAGTAAACAGCAGATATTATCAATCTCCCCAGTCTGTGATCCCATAGATTTATTGTGGAGCTAAGCAGGATACTACTGCTGCCACCTAAGAGTGAAATTAAAACCATCTCTACAAGTTGCTTTCTGCTTTGAGAATATGCTCAGCAGGAATTAGTACAATGGCCAGATTTGCCCTGGGTGTTTATCTGTAATGTTTTATCTGACCTACCTACACAACCTGACCAGGCTGCAATCTGCCCTCCCTAGAGCTGACTGGGTTTGACCAAGCTCCTACACAGTGTCATTGCTGGCAGCAGGTCACAGATCCCTCAGCCTGGCAGAAGTGCTTGGTTTAGTCCCTTCACAGTTACTTAAAGGACAAAAATCTTACAATTTATTGAGACGATACATGACAAATGCCTAATCTGCTCTATGACATTTTGTGCTTCGTATTTATGAAACCCAATAGTTGCTTTATTCCATAATTTTTTGTGTTCTCTTTATTTGTATATGTGTTTTTCCTAGCAAAAAATCCCACCCTTGCCTCTTCCCAAGCTTTAGAAACCTGGGAGAGCAGATTCTCTTGCATTAGAAGACAACACAAAAAAAATCTTGCATAGTATTTATTTAATAAATCATCAAATAACATTTTCACAACCCCTTTCAAAGTCTGTGCTTTTGTCAGCTGGACAATAGCTAGGGGGCTATCAGGGACAAAGGAAGAAGCAGCACAAGAGCAAATGTCACAGAAGTTCACAAAGGTGTTGAAGCTGGAAAGTTCTGGCTCCTCCAGCTGCTGCTGTCCTGGGAGGAGCCAGCTCACCTGCAGGACAGCTCTGGGGGCTGTGGGGCTCCCACCACACACCTAAGGAGCAGCACCCCTCTGCCTCACTGCATTCTGCTTACTTGCCCAACAGCTCCTCAGACAAACAGCAAACTGTGAAGGGGTTGTGAGAAGCAGAAATAGCAGCTAAATGCCAGGCTCTGCCCAGCCAGGCTCTGCCCAGCCAGGCTCTGCCAGCTGACCCTTCAACCTGAGGTGCATCCTTAGCACGTTAGATTTAACACACAGCATAAGTGCCTAAAAACATTTCTAGCCCAAGGAAAAATCACTACTTGGAAAAAAAAGATGTGTAACGCTCAAAAGTTGGGTTTTCTTCAGGTATGATAAGCCAGTGACAATGACACTGCAATCATATGCCAGTTTGGTTAGACCCCACTGTTATTTGGTGGAGCAAATAGAGCTCTGTCTCTGTGGTGACTAATGACTCTGCATCAGATGTATCCTGGTGCAAAACAGAAGGAAAAACATACAGTAGACAGCTAGATATTAGTCAGTTATTCCTTGTACACGTTCAGCAGAGTATGAAGAATGCTTACAGACTTTATCTGTCATGATGGTAGTTGATCTTATAAAATAATGATTTTTAGATAAATCTCTTTCCAAATGTTTCTTCTGCAACAGTAATAGTTATGCACAGAGAAACAAGAACCTCAGACCCAAGGGGAGGCTTGTTTATGGGTCAATAGTGCAGCTATGTGATTCATTCCCAAAATTACATGTGCACAGATCTTTTTATTCAAAACAGGGAACGTATACAAAAATATCCTCTCATTTTAATAATTGTATTCAGTTACTAAATCCATTCCCAGAATAATGGAAATCATATGCAGCATAGGGGAATAATTATATATGCATTTTCATGCAGAGCTCTTTAGATGATTATATATACACACACACAAATACAAATATAAAATACAACTTTTTGTGCTATAAAACATTAAACTTTTTTTTCTAATAACAGTAATTCAGTAAGCTGCATCTCCTTGCCCACGTGGATCATGTATGTGTTTATTAAATTGCACAAACTAAAGCACTTCTCCAGACCAGTTCACAGATTTATAAATTATTTATGTACTTGTCAAGAGTTTAGTGATTTGCTTTCTTTAGTTAGAAAGGAGAAGTTCTAGAAATCATCACTGGAATAGTTCTAGTCCTTCAAATAGAAATACAACTGTGACAATAAGTGACGGGGGATTCCAGGTCCCTGCTGCTTTGGCTTTTTCTACGTTCACTCCCAGTTATTGATGCAAAGTTTGTAATATCTGTGTACTTCTGTGAGAGCTGTCTGTGCAAATTCAGGGCCAAATAACAATAACAAATAACAACAGGCAAATCATAGTTCTTGCAGAACTTAAAGCAGCCTAAAAAGCCACTGAAGCTAAGTTTTTGTGAGTTATTTTCAGTCAAGTCCTACACAGAACATATTCAGAAATTCTCACACAACTTAACTAGCAGCTTTGAATGCCTCATGAATTTTTATGATCTTGTTAATACTGAAATAGTGGAGTCCTTTCTATATTGCTTAGTTTATGTTGGCAGTAGAACGGGGAGTTATATTAATCTATTGATGCCTGCATCTTTTTATGAACTGTAGCAAAATGTGCTTAGAAAATAACATGTGATAACACAGATTAAGAATTTTTGGGGCTTAACAGCTAAAGCCTGGCTTTATACATGACAAGATGGCTCAGATACAGTAAAACATTTTTTGGTTTAGTATCCCAAGCAAAATCCACTGTTTTTGCACAAACTGGAACAGTAATACTTGTTTGAATTTGCCAAACAACTTTAGAGCTGCTCAGTGGTTGCTCTCAGCCTGCCTGACCAGGTCAAAATCCTGGCTTCTGATGAGTGTTTTCAGAGAACTGCTAAGGATACAGAGGGGAAAAGTCACTATTCAACCATTATTCAGCCTACATGTTGACTCCAAAATGACACCAAGGCATTGAGAACACCCTTTTTTTTTTCTTAGTCTCAGCTGCTTCTTTTAAGCACAATTGTCACAGCATCCTCACTCTCCCCCCTAGTTCCAGCCCACTCCTCATACTATCCATCAATTCCATTGTTTTCTGCTTTCTATCAGCTTATACACCTCTGGTGCAAACAGCATTTGTCAGGTCTGTGATCCTGCAGGCTTTTGATGAGAATTGTGGTTTACACATTTTCACTCCCACTTCAAGCCCACCACCAGTGTTTGAGCCACTGCTCAGGCTTCATAAGGAGCTGCAGTTCAGTCCTGCAGGTCACAAACCAAAGCTGTGCTGTGAAATGAGACCAATCCACAGGATCCAACAGTTATGGAATCATTTAGGTCAGAAAACACCTCTAAGACCACCAGGGCCCACTCTTAAGCCAGCACTGTCAGGTTCAACACTAAACCTGGCACTCCTACATGTCTTTTAAATATCTCCAGGGGTGATGACTCTTCCACTTCCCAGACATCCCCTTGGAACAGACTTCCCAAGGAAATGGCTGAGTCCTGTCTCAGAGATTTTGAGGAAGAAGGTTTTGTGGTGCTGACAGACATCAGCCTCTGAAGAAAGATTGAAAGAACCTTCATCATAAAGAAAACCACCACACAGAGAAAAGCCACATATATAAGAGGTTGCTACGGAAATGGAAGACATAAGCTGTGCTCTTGCTGGATTCAACAAGAACTAGTGAGGTTTAATTGCAATTTCTTTTTTTTTTTAATACCAGCAAGGTCAGCATGATAGTAGAGTAGATGTCTCTCATGGGAGCTGGGGAAGGTTTTTGTCTGGTGCTAAGGAATAAATTGTAGAAAGGTGACTTGGTTGCAATTAATCCCTCTCTAACAAGGCACTAGGCTGCTTCCATGGTTCTCCCATGGCCTTTTGCAACAGTTTTCCAGTGCTCACAGGTTCAAACTGCTGGACTAAATCATTGGCAACCTGATACAAGGCAGGATAAAACCTTTATCACAATAAGACTATGAACAGCCAGAAATCACACAGTGAGCAGTAATGCAATGACAATTTCTCTTACTCTGTAAGTGCCCTGAATCCCCCAGCCCTGGCTGGGAGTGAGAAATATGCAGACACAGGTGTTTCTAACTCCATGTGGAATAATCTGTGCTTCAGCTCCCTTCATCCTTTTCTCTTTTTCCACACAATAATCAAAGCCTTTCAGTGCAATTTTCTTAACTGACAGAATACAAGAGCTAATTGTTGAATCTTTGAGTGACTTCACCCAGAAAAGCCTCTCTGCTGTTAATCCATATATTTCTGTCTCCAGCAGAAGCATGCTGTACAGATGAGAGTATTTATGCTCAGAATTTATTTTACCCTGAATTTTTTTACAGTGAAGCAGAGAAAAAGCCACAGGCATACTGAGTGTATCAGTTCTAGATAACAGCTTTGCAAAATGGGGCTACCTTCTCTCATCCATACATTATCCACAGAGCCAGGATAACTGTGCTCCCTCTGGCTGATGGGAAAAGTCCAAAAAAGGAAATCAGTAGGAATTGGGAAAAGTTTTAATTAGCATCTGAAATTCAAAATGCTACACATATCAGTCTGGAAAGTCTCTGGTGATTACACCTGTGCATCACAATATAGAAATGCCACAACATTCAGTTACACTGTTTTAAAGCCATGTGGCAAAAAAAAAAAAAAGTTGCTGCTAAAGAATTTTATTTTCTTGGCTCAACTTTAGTGGAAGCAGTGATTTGTGTTGATATTCTGGAGCAGGAGATCCCAGTTTGTGTCATCTGGATGGAACCAGTGGGTGGTGTAAATGTGCTCCTCGTTAAGGCAATGTTAAATGAACAAGCTCTATCAAAACCCATTGAGAACTTTCCAGGTGCCTTGCTGGGCACTGGGACTTGGGAGGCACAAGTTAATCTTCCCAAATGAGTCACAAGAATACACACTCACACAATACCATGTTGAAAATAAACAGAAAATGGAGTGTCTTCAATATATACTCCAATTCCCAACATCTGCTCCATAATAAACATACACTGCAGTTGCTGAATATTAGTCCTTTAATCAGCAGAGGTAATCAACTCTGAATAGCTGACTATCTCCTTCCAGTTGTTACATAATGCTTTACCTTAAATAGCTCTCTTGGAAGAGAGACACCCTATGAAGTACATTTTGAAGATCATCTTTCAATGGCATCACCGTGGCCATGGTTGTAAAGTCTGCCTCGGGGAGAGCTGTGCCCCACGGCCTCTCCCAGCACCTCAGGTCTCACTGTGGCAATGGCTAACACCACTCCACAAGCAATGAGCTTGTACTGCTGCAACAGCAAAGGGTGAAATGTGCCTGCAGGAGGCTGGGAAAGCTCAGGAACCATCTGCAGATGCTGCTCGTCCTCCTCTGAGAGCAGAGCCGCAGAACTCGCGGGCAGCTGCTGCATCTCCACTCGTCATCTGCTCAAGGTTGTTTTGTCCTGTCAGAGGGGGCATTTGGAGGCATGGGGACATCTGATGGGTCTTCCCTTTATATAGATTGTCAGATGAGGCTGAAAGGAGGCAGGGGAGCTGGCCATGCCTATCACAGCCAGAATGCTTCTTTCTGAGCAGCAGAATAAAACCGAGTGCAGCACAGACTGCAGAGGCAGAAAGGACTCTGCATGGCTCTGGCCCCACTCTGAACTGGGAGCACAGCACCCCGCCAGGACCCACAATCAGGGCAGAGGGGACCTCTAACACCCCCAGATTACTTTTTGCCATGTAGATTTCACCATAACCATCTCTCAGGCCCTAGAAGCCCCTCAAGCAGGTATATCATTACATGCTCACTTGTAAATGACACTCAAAGTCAGGATCCCCTTCAGTGCCAGTGACCCTGGGGGTGGAAGGGGCCTTCTCCCTCTGTCATGTCTTTCCACTATTACTGCTATAAAAGGCATTTTGCAGTGCAACAGTAGTAAATCCACAATTTATGGCCCATGTCTCATCCTGGGCAGTTGCAACTTATCTAAAATATCTGAATGACTGAAGAATTACAGAAAAAAAATCCAACCAAAACAACTTTGACTGTACAAAGAAAAGCGGGGACACCTAAAATCAGGGCAGTGGCCTGAGTTTTATGACTGGTAAAGTCTAAAAGCATTCTTCTAACAGTATAAGAAAAATAAGGGCTTGTTTTGAAATTGTTCTCTCCCACTCAGAGCCCAAATCCCACTGTTGGACTCACACTTCTGGTGCTCAGTTAATCCACTGCTCATATAACAACACTAGTGTCTGGCAATATTTAATTAGTTGGATTTTTTCTTTTATAAAATACTAGTGATAAAGGACAGGGTTTTCAAGAGACCTTGAAAAGCATATGAGCAATAACAGAGGTGGCTAGATTTTGACATGAAATGAGAATGGCAAGTTGGGCCATAGCATCCTTAAAAAGGGCTACTCTGTCAGCACCTGAGCAATGAGAAAAGGTCTGCAAGCATAGTTGGTTTGAAATCTGTCTCCTCTAAATTATTCAAAATAGTTTTTAAATGTTATGGTTTGAGTCGGTTGGTCTTTAAGTAAGTAAACTCAAGTGCCAGCTTTTTGAAACAAAGTTCCTGCAGTTATCAGATCTACATAATTCAAATTTCTGCCCAACTGCTCAGTAATCTAATAATCACCTTCCAATTTTACAGGTTACACAAATTACTTTTAAATAGAAAGATATGACAGATAGGGAGAGAAATGAACCTGAGAATTATCTAAATTATTCTTTCCCTGTCCATCTTGACATTGCCTAGCTTTTCAGAGATACCAGGGTTGGTGGAGTCACATCCTTAATAACTTGTCCTAGGAATATCAGGCTGGAGAGCTGATAAATGTGTGTATTTTACAGAAAGATTAAGAAAAAATAAGAACTACCTGGATGCCATGGTGATAAGGAAATAATCACATTACGTTGCCTCCCACCAAAAGTATTACCCCAGCTGTGACCAGGGCTGGATGCAGGGCTTTGTGTCCACAGTCACATAATTAAATTTTAGAGCAATAATTTAAAAAACAAAAAGAAAAGAAAATTTAAAATATTATTTTCCTGAAGTGAAAATGATCCTCTGAATTCTGGTGAGACTTTTACTGCTATTGTGCAGTAAGTTTGCATATATTGGCCCTGGGCGTATATCACTATAATGGTGATAAAGTACTGGTCTTTTACACCCCCAAGAAGAAATGAAAATCTTATGCTAAGGTGAAATGTGAACAATTGAAACTTTCCTGAAGGCAAAGGATTTTCACAGGGGGAAAAGACTTACAGGCTTTCCAAGGCACTGAGAGACATCCACAAAGGCTGTCCTTTGTCTTGGGGCTGCCTGACACTCAAACTGTCCTAGGGAGACAGTTCCCTTTATTGGCTATAGGGCAGCCAAGAAAATGACCCCCACCAGGTGAAAGTGAGCCTTTTTTTTCTGAAAGTGGCTCACAAAGGGATATGCATTGTGTGGTAAGTGCAGGCCACCACAAAGCCAAGGAGGTGCAACCCTTCTTCAATGATCCACACTGGAACTGGTGCCAAAAGATCAGACCCACACAGACCAGCTGATTCATGAGCACCTGGTCTTGCATGGCTTACAGCCATGCCCACACATGAACAGACCTGTAGGAACCCCCACCCCATCCCAATTCAAGCAGGAGCTTTATCCATGGCCTGACAGCTCAATCCAACCCCAGTGAGATGAGCTGGGAGAGAGAACCCTAACTCCAGCCTCTCCTCCCATGCTCCTGAGCCACCAGGAAGGTATCCCTACCCCTGGAGTGGAGTTGGAACATAGATGATTTTTAAAGTTCCTTCCAATCAAAGCCATTCTATGTTTTTTTTTTTTCCATGTACTGTTTTCTTCAAAGAAGTATAGATTTATCCAGATGCCATTTTTTTTCTTCCTGGATCTTTTTGTTGATTCTTAATCTTAAACAAGCTCTGCTGATTCTGTCAAAAGCAGACACTAAAGTGTAAGGGTAATTACTACCATTGCAAGCACAGATGATCAAACTATTCAGTGCACAAGATTTCTGGTTTTTGGGAAAACCCATCCCCATCTACTTACAGCATTTACCTGAACGTGCTTTTAAAACAATTTGGCAATGGAATAATTGGTATTGTTTTCACAACTATCAAAATCCCTTTTCTACTATCATGTGATTTTCAGTGAGCACCAATAAATAAGCATGAATGAAATAAGTAAATATTTGAGTGATGTAGGTTTGAATATGTGGACACATCTTTATAAATAGAGTTGAAACCTTTGGGATCAGGCCTCACGAACCTGTGTTTGTTTGGTCCCTTTTCCTTCCCTCTTCCAACACCACAGAATATGTCTTGTAAGTTTTTTCTAATAATCGCTCCAAAGTTGAAAAAAATCATAGAAACATAGAATGGTGTGGGTTGGAAAATACCTTCAAAATCATCTCATTCCAACCCCCTGCCATGTGCAGGGACACCTTTCACTAGTCCAGGTTTCTCAAAGCCCCATCCAACCTGCCTTGAACACTTCCAGAGATGAGGCATCCACACCTTTTCTGGGCAACCTCTGCCAGTGCTTCACCACCCTCATGTAAATTTCTTCCTAATATCTAACATAAACATGACCTCCTTCAGCTAAAAATCATCCCCCCTTGTCCTATCACTGTATCTATAATCTATTTTAAGGTAAGTGAATCTAAGTTCTGACATCCACACAGCACTGCACCAAACTCTGGGTGTCTGGTCCTATATGCTGTTCCTGGAAAGCCAACATTCAAATATTTCAGAGCTAGAGACTTTTTAAAAATTAAGGTATGCATTGGATTAATGTACACACAGGCTCAGAACCACCTGGAGTAAACTGACATCCTGGCATTTCCAAGCTACTTCAGACGTAACAGCCAGGTATCTGGAACTGATTTCATTGCAACATTACAGCTGCCAGGAAAAAAACATATTTTTCTATCATTTCAGAAAGTATCTTATAGAATGTAATCAATGTGCACTATGGTCCACAATTTATTACCTACAAACCCTTGAATTTAACTCCCAAAGCACACACTGTTACTATACAATATAACACAAGTAATTTCTGGAAACATTCTCCTGTCCTTTAGGATTAAATTATATGTTAGTGAATTCCCCACATGCTTCAAAACAAAAACTGTGTAAAAGATGGTAAACGCTGCAGTTTGGCCCAAGTCCATTACTAAAATAATAACCAAAGGCAAAATTTATTGTGTATTGGAAACCACTTTCCAGATCACTTCAGAGAGGACATGAATCTGTTGTGCCAGAAAAGGAGATAAATATCTCCCTTAATGTATATCTCTCTTTTCATTCCAGCAAAATAGCAGGTTATATTTAACCTGCTGATGATGTCTAGAGGACACCATCACCTTGCCCCTCTTGTTGATAAAGATATTAGCCCCTAAATTTGTTCCTAAACGAGTCAGTATTTATTAGGCTCTTGTCCAAAGCCTGACATTCATGCAGGTCTGCACACAAGTCCTATTTAACTCTCTAACTTGCACCTTTCTTGCAGAGCCAGGATTTGTGTTTCAATCAAAATTCTAATAGGTGATGTTCATACCAGCTGCCTCATCTCTACCTCCTGCCTTACTTTGCTGCACACTGACTGCTCCTCCAGAGTCTTACAGAAAAGCTGCTGGTGGGACCCTCTGCCCCTGCTGCCTCTGCTCCTGCTCCTTAGCAGGGACAACTCCTGGCTGCACAGCCTCCATGCACACATCTCCCTGAAAATCCCACGTGGCTCAGGTGGCCACAGAGGTGCACAGAGGAATGGCACTCATCTCAGTGAGGTGGTCCAAAAAATAACAATGTTCCTTATGTTCTCTGGCAGTTGAGCCTAGGCCTGTAAATCAAAAGGGAACATGCCCAGACACACTCTAAATTTACAGCTGTCCAGCACAGAATCACTACAAATGTGCCTGGCTCAGTTTTGGCCCATGCTGACCAGCAGCCTCCCAAAAACTTCCCAGGCAGAGTCTGGGAGTTGAGACAAGCCAAGACCATTCCTGATAAAGAGTTTCTCATTTCTTTGTCATTCCTTACAGGAGATCAATATGATGAGTTTGTGCATCTAGATAATAGGTCAAATTTCCCCACTGTTTGGAGAACATATTTGTGTGTAACATCATCCTATCTCTCAGAAAAATGTTACGCAAATTTTCTGGGTTTTTTTGTTGGGTTCTTTTTTAATACGGAGCAGAAAAACAGAGAACAAATTCCAGGTTCACACTCACCAATGTTTTCCTATTTGCTGGTCCCTAAAAATTTTTTACTGGCTACAGATTCCTGTAGGACACAAAGCTGACAGGAAAATTGCTCTTCTTAGACACTTCCATGTACTTTCTGAAATAGCAGCTGATGCCCCAGTGACCAGACACAGGTAAAGCCAGTTGTCCAAGCACAGTACTGCAGTTTGAGGGTGAGGAGAGCCACCCTTCTGTTCTCCACATTTTTCATACTGTACTCAAGCTCCCTAAAAGACAGCTGCCTTAATTCTTTGTGATCGTTAAATGGCAGGAGATGACTCATTTTGAACTAGCAGAAAAAACCAAGAAAGAATATGCCAAAGTTCCCAAGTTCAGCATTCCAAAAATGACTTTCAATTTGACAAGCATGAGTGGAAAGAGCTCTTCACCAGACTTTGAACTGCATCTCTGCTTAGCTCAGGAGCAGCAAAGCACAGGTCAGGCCAGTGAAATACAGAATTGAGAGCAAAACAGAGAAATGACAAGGCATTTGCACTCACAGAAGAAAAAGAGTGGAATCATTCTGATATAAATCTAAAACAACAGGTGAGCATTTTGTTTTTAACAGGAATAAAAGAGGGGTGGTACACAATTCAGTCTGCTCCCTAGGAGTAAAGCTGTTGCCAATCTCCAGAGTATCTCCAATGGTGCATAAATCAAAATCCTGAAAGCAAAATGAGATGATTCATCTCTCAGATGGGCATCTGTCTTGCTGAGAGCAATGCAGAGTAACCAGTTACATTCCTGGAGAAGGTAATCTGAGGAAACAGACATAAGTAAACTATCACCAGTTGAAGGAACTGTCTGGTGACAGTGACGTTTTCTACATCCTGGAAGATGTGGTATTTTCTCAAGCCTTTAATCAAATTATTACATTCATATATTTCTGAAAGGCATGATGTGGAATGATAACCTTTCCAAGAACATTTCCTGGTTTGATTTCAACACCCTGGTAAAGAAAAATCAACTTCTCTAGAAAGGTAAGTTTGCACTCCTAGAGGAGGTTACATTAGTGCTCAGGTGTAGCAAGATAAAACACCCACATTTTCAGCAGAAACAAACACAGCTTTAAAACAGAAACCCAACACAGCATCAATCAGTTTGGCTGTGTGCAGTGGGCATGCACTTTCTGTTGCACAAGAAGCCCGAAAGAACAAGATGTGGAAGAATATAGGAAGTTATCTGTAATACCCTAAAACAAGCTAACAGGTAAAAAGTTGTAACTAGAACTATGTAATAAATATAGTTTACTGGCTCTCTGGACATTTTTGTCTTTGCTTACTAATCCATCTTCCATTGCAACCATTGTTAACATTTCAAAATGTCAGCAGCTTTCAAAGAACTGCCGTGTCTTTCAAAGTGAATAGCTTAAAAAAAAAATCTTCCCCGAAGTTCATTAGTAATGCAGCATTGTTGATGCTTCATGCTGATGAGGTGGAAGCATTGTGAATTAGCATCTTTTTATTTTATCCTAAATTAGAGGAACCATCCCATGAAGGCTCGCTGTGGGTTAAGGGCAGCTGCCCAAGCTGGAGAAGTCAGGCTGAGGGACAGCCCCTCCTGTGGCAGACACAGCAGTGAACAAGAGACCAGGGACAAAGAACTTGCAGACAGCTTCACTAAAGAAAGCTTTCCATGGATGAGAACAGCTCCAGAGCAAGTGAGTGAATGACATGATGATGACTAGATACACAGATGTATTTTTTCCCAAAATTGCCCTGTGATATAGGGAAGGCCAGCAAAATGTGCACAAACAGGAATCTAGTGAGCTCTTCTTTAATCTCTCCACAAGCCCAAGCTGAAAATTCATGCAGTTGTACACAGCCAAGTGGTATTTTGTAAAACAAAGTGGAGAAAGAAAACCTATTTATGAGATATGTCTTCTGTCAATTGCCTGTTATAGAGCAGGCCTACCTGGTAAGGTAAGTCATGAACTTCTGTTTTCTCCATCCTTGGCAGAGCAGCATGTACTGCAGGGGCATTTTAATGGCTTTAAACTAAAAGAGAGTAGGTTTACACTAGATACTAAAAATAAATTCAGCAACAATTCCATACCTCTTAGCCATGGCTTGCTTCATTCTGAAGATTGAAAATCCCAAACACAGCTGCAAAAATTTGCATCATATAGAGATTTCCTAATGTCCAGCACCTGAATATAAAATATCCAGGCAGAAAAGCCACAGCTGAGCACTGCTATGGTCTAAAACCACTGAAGGACTGTCCCTCCAGGTGAGGGAACACAGCCTGGTCTCCAGGCTGAAGTACAAAGGAACAGGCTTCCATACTGCCAGGGGACTCCCCAAAAAGGATACACAAAAAGCCCTCAGCACATGGGAGAGAGTTGTCCAGCGCTGGTGCCAAATCCATGTTCTTGGATTGAAGTTTGGACCTCAATTCTGAACTCTAAGATGGTGATGAGCTTTCAAGCTTTGGGGTCCAGAGACTGAGATCTGCTGGGAAAATGTCAAAGAGCTCCTCTGAGCTCATTCCCTTCTTTGTCTCTCACCTGGCATACAGAAGAAACCTGGTTAAAGCACAGCAAGGAGACCTGGATTTATTGTTTTACTTTTGTGCAAGACAGGATGTTCAAATTTCGACTTTGCAGGAGAAATTTAGACTAAGCTGGTAAACATTTCCACAACATTGCTTAGGTTTCTGCGGACATGGCCCAGGTGTGTTCTTGATCTTTATCTCTTCAAACTAAAGGAAAAAATTACTTTCTAGCCCTAACTAGGAATTGCTATGTTGCCAGCTTTTCAGTTCAGATCATGACTCAAACTTGACAATCACGAGACAGAAATATCACCTTCTAGTCTAGGGGAAGCTAGGATGGTGAAAAAAAATTATCAAATTTCATCACTAGTCTCTCTACGTTTCTATTTCACCTCCCTTTCCCACATAGCTGTGATAACTGTTAACGTTTCCTTGCTAATTACAGAGAAGGTGAGTTTACTTTTATTCTCTTCAAAAGAAAATTACCGTAATTCTCAATTACTCACTTGATTAGTTCCCTTCTTAGTTTCTTACCTGCAGTGCATGAACATCCTCTGCAATATCCCCCTGTTTTCCTCCATACTCTTCCTTGCCTGCACGCGAGCCTCCGGCAATGCCAATCCAACAGCGAGTCCTTCAGCTCTGCTCTCTCCCATTCCTCCCCCCTTCCTCCAAGCTCCTTCACCTCCTCAATGGCCATGGACATATCCCTAATTTACACTGAAGGGAAAAAGCATCACACTGATCCCCCAAGGAACAGCCAGTCCTTTGCTGTCCCAAACAACAGCCATACCTGCAGCTGTAGGACCAAAGTCAGCGTGATGGCATTCATGTAAAATGACCAATCTTTGGGATCACTCACAAACCTCAACTTCAAGGTGGCATCCTGCAACTGCTTCCATTTTTCAGAAGTTCCTACTGGCTGCTATTCCTTTTTTTTTTTTTTTTTTTAGAACCAGTGTGGGATTTACCAGATATATATATATATGTGAGGTGAGAAGGTGAGTAGTCCACTCTTTGTACTTCACTGTGAAGCTGCATGATTGCACAAGATGTATGCCTGACCCTGCTCTCACCCAGTCACCTCTGCCCCTGGTACTGCACTAAAACAAGTGCTTTACCTCCTCTGCTGTTCAGTAAACTCACCCACAATGATGGCTACAGAGTGGCCAACAGGCAAGGGGAAAACAGTGGGATCACCAGGGGATTAGTAAAAAATAGAAAGACAAACATTACCTGGAAATACATCTACTTTTGTCAGCCTGTGTCATTTTTATCTGAATTGGAAAGAAAATTTTGAAGATAATTTTTTACTTGGATTTGAAATGGGTATCTGAAAAATAGCTTCTAAATAAGAACAAATGTAGCTTAATAGAGTGGTGAGTCAAATTGGCAAAAGAACTAGAGAAGATTTCTTTTTGTAACATTATGATAATTTCACTGACATTAAGTGATGCACTCTCAATGCATGATTGAAGGTAATACTCAGACAGATGTCTGCATCACTAAAGACATAGTAATGACCCATACATTTGGGACATATTCAAAAACTTGAATTTCATCAGATCATCCATGCAAACAGCAAATTTTTCAAATCAGCCTTCCTTCATCTTGCACTTTCCACCTACAAAAGATACCATTCATCAGCTCTTCCCTTTCTCAGTTTCTTTTTCCTCTTTTTAAGGCAAGTTCCCAGTTCTGGCAGGCTGCTGGGCTAAGATTAAATACTCTGTGGGACAAGCAGGAAGGTGACGGGCCATTATTGCCCACAAAGAACCAGCAAGGAACAGGTCCCAGACGCTCGTGGTAAGAGACACCCTGCCCTGCCCACCCTGGTCACAGCTGCCTGTGCCTGAGGACAGGGGCATGGGGGGTTCAGCAAGTCCCACTGATTTCAGGGACACTGATTTCAGACAGCTCCCTGGGCTTGGGACCATCCCACCTGCTGCAATTGCCCCCAGCAGTCTTTTCTTTAACTTGCATTTATTTGTGGGGGAGGAAAAGAACTAGGGGAAACATAATACTGCTGGTGGCACTTCCTAACAAATTGGCAATCAACTGGAAAAATACAAAATACTTTAGATGTACCTGAGTGAAATATTTTTACTTGAATCCTCACATTTCAATGTCTGGTTTGGAGTCCAAGATATTGTGATTTGGGTTGGGAAGGGGGAAGAGACCTTCTAGACTCATCAGATCTCAGCTGTCAGCTGCACCTCCAAATCTCTGGATACGTAACATGTTCACTTTTGTCATCCATCACCAGCTTTAGAGCCAGATTTGTCCTAAGAAGGATATGGAAATTAAAAACCCACTCAGTTACAAAACTAGGCAGTTACTCCTACTGGAGCAGGATGCTGCAGTTACTCTTTTGTTGTTGTAATTACCTCCAAATTTTAAGGCTGAAATAAAGAGTCTTCCGCATTTTGGTTGTGGGAGGGCAAACAAGAGTTGGCCTTTGCAGGGAGCTGCACACAGGTGGCTGCTGCTGCTGCTGCTGCCGCCACTCACACCCCCACCAGTGCTGCATGGGGCTCCTGTGCAGCACTGTCCACAGCACCTTCTGTCATTAAAAACTGGTTTCCTTCCTCAGCCTAATACTTCTTTTTTTCCTGCTAAACCCTGCAGCTATAATCCTCCAGGCAGGGAAAGAGCACTGGCTGAAGAAGGTTTTTTAATGGCATGTTATCTGCACAGCACTGACTCGAATAGTTAATGATGTATGGGGACGTTAAATAAAACTTGCCCTTTTCTTTTATCTGTCCTTTCACCCCTTAGATGTATAATTTAAAAAATAACTTCAGTGTTTTCCCAGATCTGCACAGGGCAAGGCAGTTACTCTCAAAACTTCCATAAGATTGAAAATACATGGAAAAAGACAATTCTCTGTTCAGTGGCTCTGAGTTGCATCAGTGACTTAAACTCTGTATGAACCACATTCTCTGCTTCTCCTTTTTTTTCTTTGTTTTGCATCTCCTCCTGCACCTTTGTTATCAACTAAAGGTTCCTGATAATCTATTGCAAATTTACAGCTGTGCTTTTACTGAGATTGCACATTAACCTGGTGTAAAAGTGCCATAATTCACCTCCAAATCGGGCTTGCAGTGTGCACAAGATATTTTACACAAACTAGGGAGGCAGAACTGTAGTAGGGCACAGTTCTGCACAAGAGCTGTGAGAGTCATAAACAACTCCATGGTAAAGTGTAACTGAAAAGTTTGGAACCATTTGTTTAAAAAACACAGAAGCTCATGACTATACTAGACTGGGAGGGTTTGGTCTCTTTGCCACGTGACATGAAATAGGAAAGCATAAGATGAAACAGAAAAGCAGTAAAGCAAAAGCCGATGACAGGAACCAATTCTTCAGTTTGACATGCCCAGATCTGACAGGGAAACTGTAGTGAACTTTTAAGGCCAAGTTGTGTATTTACAAAATCTTCAGTGATAGCTAAAACTGTAGAGGAATCTCTGCTCACCAGGGCTATGAGCACAGCACTATTTGTAGCAGGTCGTGATATCTTTTACCCTCTATGACAAACAGAGACTTTGAAGCACACACAAGCTGCTTCACTAGATACAGAGGCAAAATACTTCAGACCTGAAGAAGGCTTTTTGTTCCCAGAAATTTGACTGTTATTGTATTGGTTAGACAGAACATATCATAGCTTTTTGGGGATTTATAATACTCAATGGCAACAAAAATCATGGATGGAGTATGAAACGTCATACCCCAGACACCAGTATTTTAAGCAGAATTTAACAAGGAGCTGCTACAGAAAAGGAAATGTCTTCATTTTGAGTTACAATATTTGAAAGGGTTAGACAAACCATGCACACAACTTTTATCTGGGATTTCAGTGCAAGATCTTCCTGAAGACATCAGCAACCTCCCTCCCTAGGCCAGGAAAGAATTATTGGCTCATTTTCAAATGCCTTCAATACCAGACTGGCAGACAGGACATAAACTTCCTTAACTCTGGAAGAACTTAAAACTAACACTTCACCACACCCACGTTAGGGCTTATTAAAAGTTTGACAAGTGACATTTAAGTCACTTTTTGGTGCTTTTTCTCCACGTCTCCCTATAGGAAGAACTTCATGCTGTAGGAGTACAATGATTTATCTTATATAGGTCACTCAGTGGACTTCATTGATCCTGTAATCACTAACCATGTCTGGATTTCAACCAGAGGCCAAATAGAGAGATATTTTGTATAATCCACCTTCTTAGGTATTTTTTGTTGCTGTATGAATTATTGGCTAAGAGGTGGGAGTGGGAGGAAGTAGCTGAGGCTGAAATGAAGCCAGAAACAATCCAATTACTGCTTGCTAAGCCTACAATATATTTTGTAGGGCTATTTTTTTTCCCTTTAACTTTTTAAGCGTAGGTTTGTCAGCCTGGACATCTCATCTTTCCTTCTAATCAAATTCAGAGGTTTACCAGTAGGGAGGAAATTAAGCCAGTGCTGTGCACAACATAGGCTGCATAGCACAGTAGTCAAGAGGGTAAAAAAGCATTACAATTTCTATTTAATTCTCAGTTTTGGAAAATCAAAAATGAGTGGAAGTTATGGGATGAGAATACCAGACAATTACTTATATCAATAACTTTAGATCTAGACTGGGTCTTTGAACAGTTGGGAACCATAGCTGGGCTAAGCTTGCAAAGGACATTATTTACACCAGGACCACTGGGAGAGGATAGCTGGACAGAGAACTGCTGCCAAAATTAGTCTGGGTATGAGCTGCCCCAAGCCTGGCCTTGCAGGAAGAAGATACACAGCTGTAGCCCAGCTCATGAAAAGCCAGTTTTGCACAGGAAAGAAGAAGGGAGCACAGAGAGAAGAAAGATGAGAGCTTGGCTAGAGGAAAGATCTGAAAAGTGTGTTTCTTCCAGCTACTGATTGGCAGCCTCTAAAGAGATTATTTGTCACTTTCAGAACAGTTTCTCATATCTGATAAAGTAGAAAAAAACATTTCTTCCTGTACCAAACAACTGTCTCTAGTGCTCCAGCTAATATGCTTGGAAAGAGGGAGAGGGAGAGGGAGAGGGGAGACAAATTTAGAATGGCAGTCATCCCTTTTAAATCAGCTTCACTACTGAATGATCTGTCCTAGTAGATTAAATTTATAAAGTTTGTATTGCTGCCATCGCTGTGTTCATTCCATTTGCTTTTATACACAAAGCACTGAAGCATACTATCTTTTAAAAAAGCAACTGAAAGTCAGCTGTGCCTCTTTGAGTCACAAAAAAAAAACCTCTCAGCCCAGAAATGTGTAGTTAAGGGCATCTCTTAGATTCCCCAAGGCTGTCTGAATGCTGTGCAAAGAGGCACTGATGTAACACAGGCTGTTCTTTGGCCAGCTCAAGTTGGGGAGCACATCACATAGAATGGTCCTCATTTTGCATCCATTGGTCCCAGTGTTGCAGAATCCCGCTCCAGGGTGTTTTAATAACCCCTGTACATGAATCAGTGCAGCAGTATGTGGGAGGCAGTGGTTTGCTTCAGCTTACTGTGAGAGATTTTAAAGCAGATGCTGAACCAGGTGATGCTCACAAGTGAGAAGGAATGATCCTGCCCAATCCAAATTTACAAAGTCATTCATTTTGTACAGACACACTTACGCTGCATTTAAAATCTTGACCAGCCAGGATCCAGATTCGTCTGCAACATCTACAGGTATACTTGGGTAAATACATCTGTAACCTAGAAGGTATTAAAGTTCCTACATTTTCATTTACGTGGAATTTAGGTGCCTAAGGGCAGGACAAAGGTCTTGGAAAAAATCTCACTTACACACCCAGGTGATTTTTAAGGCAATATTGTCTCCATATGCCTTAAGCTGGGCTATCACACTGGTCTTCATTTTTGCTGAGACATCTTCCCACCAGCTCTGGCACCTGCAGTCCAGGTGTTCCTGCACTGCTCCCACTTGATTTACTGAGCACACTCAGAACCTGACATTTAGCTTGACTCAGAAAAATCCAGTAAGGAGAGTTATTTGCAATGTGTATCACACTCTAGTGGTTGAGAGATCCTGCTGGAAACAGATTAAGTTCCTGCAACCTCCAAGGAGAGCTGCTGAGCAGCAGGGTGAGCAGGGGCACTCTCCTCTCCTTAAACCTGGGGCACTACTGCAGTGTGCACAGGTCCAGGAGTGCAGATTTGAGGTATTGAGCTTTACCTGGGGCAGGTCTCTGTGCTAACACAGGAACATATTCAAGCAAAGGCATCATCACTTCTCTTTCAAACAGTACATAAGCAAAACATTTAAATTCTGGAGTTTGCTCTGTAGATCCCTGCAGGCTGTTACAATCACCTGGATATCCTGAAAGAAGCTACTGAAGGATTTAAAAAAAAAAAAAAAAAAAAAAACCCCACACATTCTACAAAGATGTAAAACAGCATGAGCATTGCTACCGTATATACTAAAATTTTCCTATTAGATACTACATGATATATAAATATTTATGTATGAAGTTGAGCTTTCTGTCTTAGGCCCATTTCCAGCTGTCCTATCACTGTACAAAAGCAGCAAAATTACTTCCTCCTGGTCCCTTGCCTTCTTCAACCACCACCAAACTTGTGGATTGATGGACTTTCAGCTGGTTTCTCTAATTTCTCCTTAAATTCTCTCCCTCCCTTCTACCCAACTATTTTCTCCTCGTGCTCAGACAAGAGTTCTATTATTGCCAGGAATTTCAATCCTGCCACTTTTCCCAGTGCTGCTGAGCTGGTCCTGGAATTTGCACCTTTATACCTCATTTAACCTACAAAACCCTATCTGCAAATACTATTTTTTTTAAGGGAATGGCAGTATTTGAATTATCAAAGTAATTGTTTAATACAGAAAATGCTTCCACCTAAGAAGCCATTTAACATTCAGACACTGCCTTACCTCAGTTGAATGTTTGGAGATTATGCAAAACATTTTATTTTCTGATGAAGCAGAAATTCTTTGCACACTGTGAAGAAGTTTGCATCTTTGTTTTACCGATCCAGAAAGACAAAAGCGTTGTTTAATATCCATTATTGAAAGACCTCCAGAGGAACTTCTAAATCATCTTCCTTTCTTGCTGTCTCAGAATGCTTATAGATAAAGATTGATTAGTAAATCTTTATAAAACTGCTTTGAATGTAAAATAGTTGAAAGAAATTTGCACGGCGATGTTTAATCTGAGAAGAATATGTACAAGTATTTTATTCTTGTAATGAAAGTAAATAAAATGTTAAAACCTCACATGCTTTTTTGGGATGAATTTGTACGTTTTACATATATAGAGGGAAAAATCTATTTAATTACCCTATAAATATGATTTAATAATTTTTAAAATATATATAAAATAACCTGTACATGTAAGTATACAAAAATCAAATGCATTTACTCTTCACAATGAAAATATTCAGCCTTTATTTCTAGAAAAGCCAAAAAAATTAAACTTTTTGTAGAAAAAGCTCCATTACTTCTATGTCTACTACTAATCCATTCTCACTTTCAAGCAAAATCCCCAAGAGCTTTTTAAAAAATCCATTTACTCTTGTCCTCTAAATGATGGTTTTGGTGAATAATCCTATGTTGAGAAAGGAAATGTTGCTTGGGAAAAAACACAACTAGCAACAACAACAACATAAGACCTATAAGATTCCCTTTGGGCAGAGAAATAATGTAATTTAAGTGTAGCTTGAGGTTGTTCCAGATCTGGTGGCAATAAGGTGCCTGAGCAGAGAGCTCCATGCCAGGACCTCTGCTCACCAAAAGACACTAATTATATCAAGTCAACACACAAAGCAAAAGGTCAAGGCCAAAGGCCAGAAACTTAGATTTTGAATCTTACTGAAAACCTTTCAGATTGGAAAAATGAGGTCAGAGGTAAAAGCAAGCACACTGAACTTCCTGGTTAATATTTGATTTATGGGACATGTTCAGAACTGCATCAGGTGAGCTGCAGACCAGACTTGTGCAATTCGTCAGAGGCAGCCAAGCTCAAGCTGTGGTCAAGGCTCATCTCTGCAATGCAGCTACCAGGGGCTCTGGAAAAACAATATGAATTTAGGATTGGATTTCTTCAGCTCACTCTTGGGTCCCCAAACTCTGCCCTACGTGCAGCTCAGACAGCCAAGCCCCCAGCAGCTCTCATAGCCACATCCATTCAAGCCACAGCCAGGCACCAGCTATGCCAGAGAGACCACACTAAGCTGATCTCATTTGAAACCTCTTTATTCAGAGCATAACCTGGAAAAAAAATGAGAAAAGAAAATGTGGTCTTTCGTTTATTTAGCAACCTAAGAACATCTGTTGTTTAAAAAATTCAGATTTTTTTTCAGATTCAGGTGCAGATTTTGAGCACCCATCTTGGGAGCAGGCACTTGTGGAGGCTGAGGTTCTTTGTCAGGAATGACTCCCTGCCCTGCAGTCCCCTGCACCTGCTGGCTGACACCAGACAGATTTCATGCAAAATGAACCCATCTGCACATGCTTTTGCCATTTCTTTCCTTGTTTTCAGACCTCCCTCCTGCTGTGAATCTGTAGGTTAATAGTAGAAGGTTCAGAGCTCTCCAGCTTCTTCTGGTAGCAATGAGAGCACAGTTCTCAATACAAACAAGTATTTGCTGTTAACTGCAGAGAATAATTCACAGGAAGAAATTTTTTTCATGGACAGGAATTTATAATTTTTATGACTACTGCAAAGTATTTTATAAATCTCATAAATGTGACTGTGATGGCTATGATATAAGATTAGGTCCATAAAAGTATTTATCCTCCTTAAATAACTGCCTACTATAAATATTATTGACTGTGATCTCTATTTACAACTAAGAACTGATTTCAACTTATAGCAATATAAAATCATCTTGTAAATTTTCCATTAAACCAAACTATGTTGGGAGAGACAGCAGGTTGTCTGAAAAAAACAATCCATTATCTGCTTCAGATGGTATTATTTCTATTTCCACTCTTGACACACCTAATGCTATTACTGTTCACTACCATCAACTGCAACAATAAACAAAAGGCAGAAGAGACGGATCTTTGATGCCCCATTAACAGGAAAATCCTCATTTACAGTTTGTTTTGTGCACATCATTGTTTTTAAATCATAAGTATACTCTTACCTTTAAAAACAATTTAAACTTGGAGGGTAAAATTCTGTCAATAAATACATAGTGCACCATATAGTTAACACGGCACTCAAAATGCAATAGCTGTTGCTGATCTATGATCAAAGTGAAGATTCTTTGTGTGGACTTCAAGAAGCTTCTGAGAAGTTTGAAAAGTGTTCCAAAGTTTGAAAACAAACAAATATATCTGAGTAAAAATAAGTATTTCTGCATTGCAGCAGATGAAATGTTTTTTTCAGTGTGCCAACTTTAACATGGCTTCATCCACTATCAGAGAATAGCAGTGGCAATATTCATAAGAAGCAAGCAGAAATAATTTCATTGCTCTGTGACCTAAGCACACATTCATCCCTGAGGTCTTCTGCTGAATTAAATAGGCACTGCACATTTTTTAAGATCTTATAAATTCAATTAAACAGTAGCGAAGATGGCCTCAGAGGAAAGAAAAATCTCTGCATAATTATTAACATAGACACAGGTGTGTACCCTGCCTTCTGTGTGACAGTGACAAAAATGACCTCCTTATTAAGAGTGGTGATTTTGGTACATAGAAACAGCTGAGGAACTTGTGACCTCTCAAACCTGCAGTGTGATGCATGTTCTGAACACTGCCTCCAGTCCTGTCACTCTTGAATGCTGAGTTTATACATGATTGACTCCTAAATGGTGTAAGATTATGCTTAGTGTCATTGCTACAAGAAGGCTTCCTAATTTTAAAGCCTTTTTTGTTACACGTTACAAAAATGCAGGAATTCTCGGTAGGGAGCCTCCCTGCAGAGACACATCACAGGTGGCTGGCAAAAGTAAAAAACACAGTGAAAGCAAAGCAATAAAGCACCAGACTTACCAAAAATTACTGCAGTCTTTTTTCTCTCTTTGGAAAGTGTTTTATTTGTGTTCACCTCTCAGAAAGACACCTACATTTCTTTAGCTTGTGGAAAAAAAGAAACAAATCACTAGACAACATCCATTGTTAAAGCCAGAGCTGTTAAAAGCTTTTTGAGGGTTTGAAGAGTGAAGGAGTTTACATGGTGTTTGCAGCATTTTACATAAAACACAGTACTTTCATGTTCTCCATGTCTCTGCTTCTTAAAAATTATGATACCTTCCCATGTTCCGTTCTTCCAGAGACTTAAAATTACTTGTCTGTAATTACACACAAAGATACACACAAAGACTATGAATACACTGACTCTTGTTAGGTATGGTGCTATCCAGGACTAACAGATCCAACTGGCTAAGAAGTAATTTAAAAGTGAAATAAATTGTGAGGTAAGGTTTCTAAAAATAATACAAAACAGAAACTGAAAACTATCTGGGACCTTGAAGATCAGCCACCACTCAGGACTAGATTAAGTTAAAGTCAAACCGTATCATGAATTCAAATCATTCAGGTACAAAAAAAAAAAAATTTAAAAAATGCAGATGAGAGGCACAGAACCATCACCACAGATGAGTTCCAGAGATACACCACAAGAATATGAGGATTATAAAAACACATTTGCACTTCCAGTGAACTCCACTCTATGCATAAGCAGATGCATTAGTCCTTCAGAGGGAAACCATTAAAAGGTAGGGCAGCAGTTTCATCTGAAGGAAACAAGTTAGAACAATCCTTTTGGGGATGTTTTAATAAAAACAGGCTGCCCCTTTTTATAGTTCAAGGCAAGATATATATTTCTTTTAAAAGTTTATCTTACTAATTCTGAATACTCTAGCTTTGTCAGTGGTAAGTAATTAAGACATATTAAAATGCAATAAATTGTCCCTATGAGTTAAGAAAATATTTTCTTTCAGATCCAGAAGGTCAAGCTCTGCTTCCAGCAAAAAAGTACCTTCTGTCTGTCTTTTGAAGCAGAAATGTTCCCTTTCTGATGCTCCTAGGCTTTGAAAGATGAAGCCCCGTGAAACACATATTTCAAAACAAGAGATTACAACATAGAGCCACCATCAGAAATCATTTACCAAATGAAGTCATCAACTGAAAATTACTAATGGAAAGTGGCAATTTGGCCAGTTTTCTGTACTGCCCTAATCCTGCTCACAAAGTCTAGGGACTGGCTAAAAACCACCTTCCTTCAGATCTAAGGTAAGGCGTGTTTCTAATATTCTGCACAAAGCTGTTACACAAACCCACTGATGGAGATGTCTTCCTGCATGCCAGAGCCAGCCCACTCACTGATTCCAGAAAGCCAGGCAGGTAAAGCCTCAGTGAGGAGAACATTGGCCAAGGTGATGCACTCTCATCTTGTGTACATGCACCCCTGTGCCTCACCTGCAGCCAGCTGGATCCAAGGGGTCTGCCCCATCCCTGCACAGGGATCACTGGGAAGCAGAAAGGACACATGGGCAGGTGGGGGACACCCTCTGCTCTGCTGCTCTGCATGCCTCTGGAGCAGGGGAACCAGGCAGCACCAGGCTGCACAGCTTGCTGGCACAAAGGTGCTCAGGGAGAGATCCTGATTTCCCATCCCCATTCTCCCCGGCTGCTTCTGATTTAATGCAGAAAAACTGGATAAAATACAGGCATTGCCCTGGGAGCTGGAATCAGCACCAGGTGCCTGCACCTCTTGCATCTAATATCACTGTTTTTTTGCACAAATCCAGCTTAAAATACTGCACTAGCCTCAACATTTGAGTAGTAACTAGAAAGTGCAAAAAAATAAACTCAAGTTGGGATAATTCATTTCTGCACCACCAGAAGCAGTTTTATTCTGGGCCAGTTTATCTAACCAGCAAGGCTAGAACTGTGCTTAACAACTTATGATTGCTTTAGCACAGAAACATTAACATAATCACCCTCGATGTCAAGCCATTAGAAGGTTGAACCTGGTTATGGGCATGAGATTTGTTTTTCAAGCTTCCCTAAGCCACAGTCACAATACCCTTCCCTAAGGACAGCTGTGAAGGGATATTACACTGAGATTTCATATCAATAGCAAAGAAAATGCTCAGGTAGATGTCAATCTTCAGTGACAAGCAATTGAAAAGGTAATCCAAGATGACATAACTAATTAATATCAAAGACTAAATACATAAAACATTGCTTGCAGACCAGATTGCAGCAGAGGCCACCACAAAGGGATTTCAATCATATGCCTCCTGAGCTTCTCCCACCCCCAGGGAGTAGAAGATCACCCCCCAAACCAGTATTAAGGGTTTAACTTCCAAGCAGGCTCAATACTAAGCCCATAACATTCACAAATTCCAGTATCTGGTTAAGTGATATCCCCTGAACCATGCAGACCCCACTTTTCCTCCATACATCCTGCAGGAGCCTTCAGGTCCCAGTTAGGCAGGATGGGGAGGCCCCCAGTCAGGGCCATTAGGAGGGAGGGATGCAGAATCTACACCTACCATTGAATTTAAACCCACTCAGCTCATGGCACAGGTGTTTCTAAAGGGTAAATTAATTCAAGTGTTGTTCACTTAGTGAGCCAAAACTTGAAATAAATATTGGTATAGCTTTTACTACCTTTGATCACTTGTTTTGGAAATAGCATCACTTTTGATTTCTGAGGTGAAAGCTTACAACTGTTTCTAATATTCCATTTGATGTAAATGATTCAATAGAAATAGTGTCAAAAATACTCTTTTCAGTTTAAAGATTCCTTTAAAATGTTTAGTATAGTTGAAGTACTTACAGCACCTTTAAATTACAGTTAATAAGTAACTAAAAAAATACATTAACAGAATTCTTTTCATCTCTCAGTGTGAATGAGTTCTCTAGGGTCTACACTGGGAAATTATGATTATCAATATCATTTTCAAACAAAATTATTGGTTTTAGAGACACCCAGCTCCTAATTCTATCATCAAACTCTTTACATTAATAATATTTTTAAAAAGTAAGTTCAAGTACAGAATTAAATGGGAAGTTTTAATAGCTTATCCCAACGTATACTTTATATTCTTGGTTGCAGAAAGGGATAGCATCATAATATTAAAGAAAAACAGGTATAAATCTAGCTATAAGAGCCACATAATCAAGTTTATCTATGTCAAGAATTCCTATGAGCCTCGCTTTTAGTTCAAAACTGTATTTTCTACACAGACATTTTGCTTTTAAAATAATAGGGTTAAGCTGTTAGTCATTCTAACTATTCATATAGAAATGTTAGTTGGAATACTTGTTGTAAACCTTTCAAGGTGACAAATGAAAGATAACAAACCCTTGATCAATATAACTTTTATTTATTCATCGAGGAACAGAGGATATCATAGGCAACAACGCCGCCTAGGAGAACAAGGATTTCACATTAACTGTTTTGGCAGAAACACACATTTAAATAATCATCCAAATCACCACCTCACTATCTCTATCTGAAAAAAAAAAAAGAAACAAAACTAAACAAACAAAAAGATGGAGAAAAAGAAACATAAGATCTGAACAAACAAACAGCCCGTTTTTTTTTTTTATTTAATGTCTATGCCAGCCACATCTGTCCCTGATTTTAGAAGTCATAATACTTAGCAGTGACAACGGCACCTTTCATTTGCAAACACATTATAAACATGAACTGACTGCAATTATACCACAGTACCTCACCACAGCTAATCAACACGACTGCCTGGTCTGCCCTCAGCCTGGGGAAGTGCTGATTTAAGTTTGTGCTGCCAGCCCCCTGTATGGAGTGTCTACATCCTGCAAAGTGCTACCCACAGAAGTGAATTTAGCATAAACTGACTGACCAAACTAAGCACATCATCAAGCAGGTTTCTCCACTCAGTGCTAATATTTTCTTTTATAATCCAAGAAGAACTGACCAGACCAGGACACAATTTAATGTAAACCATTTGGAGTGAAAGGTGTGATCTTGCCTAGCGAAATCTCCCCCTCACAGTCCAGCTCACAGGCAGAGTCAGTGGCAACCTCATGGTCAGGGGAGATCTGGGACATCCTATCAAAAGGGTCCTCGCGATTTTCCTCACAGTCAACCACATTTGGGATCATGTTAACATAAGCAGTCACTATCTCCTTGTGGTAAAGGGTGTCCTGGTTGTAAGAGATAAGCTCATTGCTTATATTAACAGTCTCCACTGCAGTACCAGAGCAAAACTGACCACATCCCAGGAGGTTGGAGAAAACCTTTCTAAAGTCAGCATTGAAGGCATAGATGATGGGGTTAAGAGAAGAGTTAGCCCAACCAAACCAGACAAAGATATTAAAGGTGGTCTCACTGACGCAGGGGAGGCCAGCGTGGGGGTCGCTGGGTGGGCTCTCGCAGAAGGGAACCATGCAGTTCAGGATGAAGAATGGCAACCAGCAACACACAAAGACACCCATGATGACAGAGAGCGTCTTCAACACCTTGGTTTCTTTCCTGATGGAGGACTTGAGGCTTGTGTGATGGTGGCAGTCGACGTGGCTGCTCCGGCAGCTCTGTGCATGCTCGGCTGCCCTCTCCAAGGAAGAGATACGGCGAATCTGCACCTGGGCAATGCGGTAGATTCGAGTGTAGGTAACTATCATGATAGCCACCGGGATATAAAAACTGATCAGGGAGGAAGAAATAGCGTAAGTCCTGTTGAGGCTGGAGTCACAGCTCTCCGATGGTCCACTGAGGGTGTAATTGTTGCCAGAAGTCCCATCAGAGGGTCCCACTGCTGCTAATGCCACCCATGTGGTACTCATATCTTCTGCCCAGGTGGTGACAGCACCTGCTGCTGCCCAGGCAGTGCCAAATCCATCTCCAATATCATCAGCAGCAACAACGTCCCCACTTTTGTGCCAGTTGAGCTGGACGGGGATGAAGGAGATGAGCACAGACAGCGCCCACGCCACGCCGATCATCACCAGAGCCAACCGCTGGGTCATCTTTCGCTCGTAGCGGAAAGGGCTGGAGATAGCCCAGTACCTGTCCACACTGATCACGCACAGGTTGAGGATGGAGGCCGTGGAGCACATGATATCAAAGGCCACCCAGACGTTGCAGAAAGCCCCGAAGGGCCAGTACCCAGCTACCTCTGCCACCGCCTTCCAGGGCATGACCAGCAGGGCCACCAGTAGGTCCGAGACAGCCAGGGACACGATGAAGATGTTGGTAACCTTGCTCCGCAGGTGCCGGTAGCGGACGATGGCCGCGCACACGAGCACGTTCCCGAAGAGCGTCCAGAGGATGAGCAGCGCCAGCGGGCTGCCCGCCGCCACCTGCGCGGCGCCGGGGGCGCCCGCCGGCCCCCGCGCCTGGCTGGGGGTTCCCGTGGCCGGGGGCAGCGGGCTCCGGCCGCCCCGCAGCATCNCCCGCCGCCACCCCCGCCGGATGGCCCCGCTCGGCCGCTCAGCGAGCACCGGGCTCCGCGCTCCGCGCCTCGCCGCTACCGTCGCGCCAGCCCTGCCGGGATTCCTCTCCCGCGCTGCGGGCGCCCCGCCCGGGGTCCCCGCCCCGCCGCTCAGTGCAAGTACCTCTGCTCGGGATCCCCGCCCCGCGGCTCAGTGCGGATCCCCCTGCTCGAGATCCCCGCCCCGCGGCTCCTTCCCGAGGTTCCCCCTCCGCGGCTCGGCGNCACGATGAAGAGGTTGGTAACCTTGCTCCGCAGGTGCCGGTAGCGGACGATGGCCGCGCACACGAGCACGTTCCCGAAGAGCGTCCAGAGGATGAGCAGCGCCAGCAGGCTGCCCGCCGCCACCTGCGCTGCGCCGGGGGCGCCCGCCGGCCCCCGCGCCTGGCTGGGGGTTCCCGTGGCCGGGGGCAGCGGGCTCCGGCCGCCCCGCAGCATCGCTGGCGGCTCCCGCCGGCGGCGGGGCGGCTCCGGCCGGGATGCGCCGAGCA
>VWZP01000982.1:1965485-2017166 GCA_013396995.1 Dicaeum eximium | reverse complement strand
GATCCCCCTGCTCGAGATCCCCGCCCCGCGGCTCCTTCCAGAGGTTCCCGCTCCGCGGTTCGGCGCGTCCCCCTGCGCGGGTCTCTGTCCCGCGGACCCGGTTTGGGTACCCGCCTCGCGCTCTCCTGCGCTCCCTCTGCGCAGCTCAGCGCGCTCCTCTCCGCCTCGGGCTCCGCGGCTCAGCGCGCACCCTGCCCGTGGCACACGCTCCGCGCCCGCTCCTTCTGGGCTCGCTCTGCGCCCCCGCGACTCCCGGTGGCTCCCGCCCGAGCTGGCGGCTCCGCTCGCCCCGTGCCCGCCCGGGCTCCCGACGGTGCTGCCCGCCCGTTCCCCGCTGCCCGGGCCGGCCCGCCCGCCCCCGCCGCCCTGTGAGCATGCTCCGCCGCCAGGGACACCCCGTCCGCGCCGGTGGGCACCGCGGCTCCCAGGGGACGGGACGGGACGGGACGGAGAGGCGCAGCGGGAGCAGCCGCCCTCCCCGCTCCTTCCCTCCCTCCGGAACCGAGTCACCCTCGCAATTCCTCGGGCCGTCACCGGCTCTGTGCGGCGGTTTTGCGCAGCACAAGAGAAGAGCGCGGTCCCACCGCGGGGAGCGGGGAGATGACCCCCAGCATCCCCGGGGGAAGAGGCGCTGTCCAGGACAGGTACGGACACAGCTCGGCCGGCCTCTCGCTGGGAGCGAACGGGGCTGAAAGGTGCGGTGCGGAGAGCGGGACGGGCTGGGTGTCTTCCACAGGGATGGGAAATAGAATGTGCCTCCGTACTTGTTCCAGTTTCTTCTGCTGGATGGCTGAGAGGTATTACAGGCAGAAAGCACGGCAACCGAAAATCCGATTCTCTCTCCTTCCAGCTCTATAGGATGAATCGTTCCTCTCGGTAGGGGTCCAGCACAACTAGAAACAGACCATGACCGTGAGCGTTACAGGTGTTAATGTAATGAGTGTGGTGAGCACACTCACCATGTGCTAATGTCATGCTTGAGTTTCTCCAGAGAACATGTCTTAGTTATTTTTATTCAAAATACAATTGATTTAGTTCCTCTAAAACTTAACTTCTTTTCAAAACCGTTGACAGAGATCAAACCCATTCTTGACTCAGCAGCCTGTTTTGGCACTGAAAGGGCTGAAGAGCTGACCCTCTCCAGCAGCCTTCCAGCTGCTTCTCCAGGCAGATCGGGAAGGACAAGAATCACTATACCTTGCTGGATCTGCAGTGACATGAAGATTTTGTGCTAGAGTTACTAAATACAGAGGGAAAAGAAAAAAATAAATCTAATTCTGAAACCTTTTAGGCAATTTTATAAAATTGTCACAAGAAAACTGAAGCTTCGCTTTAGCTCTCGCTTAAGAAATTGGCACTACTTTTCCACATTTAAGCAGAGTTATATTTAATATTGGAGGAAGAACGTAGCTTTTGTCACCACTGAATTCTAAACAGCGTGACTAAAGCTCTGATGCTGAGGCAATGTGTTGCTTGCACAAGCTCTGCTTTCCTAAGCAATGCCTCCTACAATTTCTCTAAACGAAGAAGCAGATTGCCCAAGTATTTGTGCACATGCCTGTTGAAGCTGCTAGTCATGGGGATATTTTGTAATGTAGTTAATGGGGAAATTTTATATCAAAAAGCAATGATCTGATTTGCTTGTTTAGCTTATATTCATTGCTTAAGTAATGTAGAGGTGTATGCATTTGCTTGTGATGTGGTATCTGTATGTATGTGTGTGTTTACATGTGTGCTGCCAGTACACACGAGCTATTAAATAAACACACCTGTAGATATCTGTCTTAATAACAAAAGTAGCCCAATAAAACATAGTCTGCTCACAACTCAGTAGCCTCTTGCCCACCCTGGTAGCTTGGTACAAATCAGAGGTTCAGGTGTGTGTTATCTCCTGCCAGCTCTGCTGGATGTGCTGGAGTCAGGCACAGAGGAGATGCAAGCAGATGGGAAAGATGCCTTAACCCATTGAAACAAAAATCGTAAGAGCTCACTTGTCAGATGTCTAAAGAATGAAGTGTTGCCATGCTTTGTTCTTTATTGTCTGCAATAGGTAGACCCAAAGTGGAGGATCTTCTAAAGTGTCCTGTTTATTGGCCAAGAGTTGTATTTGGCTCTCTGAACCCTGTAGCTCAGAATTTAGAGGATATAATATCCTTTCCCACCTATTTAATCTTTAGCAATCATTCTTGGTTTCCAGCTGGTGTGAACTGATGTTGTTCACCAAAGCTCCCTGTGGATAAAGATCCAGCTTTGGGCTGGGGGAAGGTTCCTCACCCAAAGGTGCAGCTGTCAAAGGGGGCATCAGTGATACGGTCTCCAATGTTGATCCAACATTTCATGCATGCATGTTCAAAACTTTCTTTCAAGGCAAAGGAATGCATTAGGAGATCAGGAATATTTTCAGTGGTAGTAGAAAGAAATACTAGTTTGTGGTGGGGTGGCACGTGAGACTAAAACCCCCATGCTGACAGACTCAGTGAGTTGGGAAGAAGTGGAGCAGGAAGGAGCAACAGGACAACTGCTTTGTGCTTTTACTGGATCATTCATAATGGCATCAGGTCAGAGAAACAATCATTTAATGGGGACATTTATGGTGTGTTATAACATTCCATCCACTGCCATCAAAATTTTTTGAGTCTGAGATGAAAACCTTTCACATTTATAGGTTATTAGTATCCTTTTTTAACTTTCTGTAGGCAGTTTGCATATAAATCTCATTTTAAGAATAGTCCATTAAACCCACAGCTGTCACTTGCTGAGAGATTTGGGGTGTTGGTTTTTTTTTTCATCCTGAAATTATCTTTATAATGTCTTTTGTGCTTTTCCTTCACAGCCTTGCCTCATTTTTCTTTTTTTTTATTCACCTGTTAAAATTGCAGTTCTCTCTCACAGCTGGCAGATTGGAAGTAATGGAACTTAACTGCTATTGCAATGGTTCTGAGCAAAAAAAAAAAATCTTTTCAGTTCCTGATTTTAGAAATGTATGTTTTATTAGCTCTTTCCCTTCATTGCCACATTCTCTATTTCCACTTTAAAATACAAATACCCATTGTTCTGCCTAGTAATATTTATTTTAAAATTGTTAACGTGCATAAATTCACACATTCTTTCACCAAAGAGATATTTGGTGTAAAGAAATAGAAAACAATTAATGGCAAAAGGAAATTAAAATACAGAGACACAGGTGTACTGCTGAGGTTTAGGCCGTAAAAGCACCCCATCAAAAACCTCCCATTACAGTTAGGCTCTAAAACAGAGAAGTTACAGGAATTATGTCTGGGAAATTTCCTCAGCTGAGCAGAGAGCAACAGGAGGGTTAGAACCAGCTGGTGATATCTGACAAAGGGAAAAGTTTTCTGTAACAGATGACTTTTAATATTTTAGGTAAAGTTAGAAAAACTTCAAAGGCTAAAAACTGAATCTACAAGAAATCAGGGTAGAGGTGGAGTACACATTTTTAACAGTAAGGATGATTAATGGCTGAAGCAATTGATTTTGGATTGTAATAGATTTGCCATCATTTGCAAGCTGAAAGCCAAGGCTGAATGCATTTCTCAGAGGCTGTGCCTCACCTCATCCCTCAGCTCTGTCTTGATTCCAAGGGTACCAAATAGTAGTCTGTAGTCCATGTTGTGGGAAGAGTAATTTTGGATGGCTACAGTTACCCCCACTGGCCTTAAATCTTGTTTAGGTTTTTGTTGACATGATTAGCCATATGCAACAGTATCTGTAATGAGTGTGATATGATTCCTACATCAGCCATTGATCACACGGGGAAATAATTAAATAATTGATGTTAACAGAAGAAATTTCAACAGATTTTTTTTTTTAATTCATACCAAGCTTGACTTCATTTAAACCAATAGTAAGAGATGAAAGAGGAATGCTAGCCAAGGCCAAGATCAAAGGGAATGGCATTTTTGTAAATATGATTCCTACTGTACTGTCTTGGTTCATTTGGGGGCTTTTGTCTTATAAAATATTATATTTTGGTTTTGGATATTCATAATAATGTATTAAAATTTTAATAAATTTTTTTTATTTAATTTTTTTCCCTAAAAAAGCAGGAATTCACATGATTAAAAACTGCTAAAGATCAGTCACATTTGAAAAAAAAAGACAAATAAAAAGAGAAAAAATCCTGTTTTTTACAATTCAGGAATTTTATTTGTATTCTCTGAGAGTGCATGGCCATATCCCAGGGGAAGAGGTGTCCTGAGAAAATAATCAAGATGAAAAAGGTGATTTAATTTTCTAATGCTGAACACTTCAAGATTTTTATTTTGTCTTTTTCCAGCTATACTACCAAACTGCAAATAAAAATCAGGTGGGCTTAATTCCCCAAGAACCTGCTGTATTTTTGTATCTGGCTTCAATAGTCTAACAATTTGCCCTTTGGACTAATTTGAAAACAAATTTCAGTGTTATGATTTCTCTGTTTCTCTAACCTACTGTACATTAGGAGGAACTATTAATTTTATATTGAATGTGTAAACTACAGGCTTTTTTAGTTAAATAATTTTTATTGGCACTTTTACCAACAATATCATTTATGTTAGGATTTTACCCTGTCCATTAACATAGTCTGAGATTATCTTTCACAAAATGAGTAGGAAAACCAAATCCTTCAGGAAATCAAACAGTAATTTCAGTAATGAAATCAGACACTATTGTGAAGACTGTTAAGTCTGGTAGAAAAGATGGGGCTCGGAAAACAGAAGTCAGCAGCTGGGTGTCTGCCTCTCAAGGAACACAGATGATGTCTCATAGGGTCAGACAGTGACTCATCCCTGGGCTTCCCTCCTCCTGAAAGCAGCTGCAGCATGGCAGGGAATGGGGTTGGGAAGCAGGACACCCCAACCTCATCGGTTTCCCTGGCACTGTGGGACAGCTGTATCCTTGCAGAAGGGCTTGTTGCAAGTGCTACACAGAAAACTGCAGAGCAAGGTAATTTTACAAGTGTGTCAACAGTTAGAGCTGATATGGTTTTTAATCTGTACTTCTTAGACTTGTGTAAGACCAGCATTACATTTCGTAGTTCAGAGCTTATTTGGGGAAAGAATTCCAGCTTCAAATTTTTGAACATTAGTGGTAAAGATAAGCAACTTTGTTATTTTGAGATAAACAGAAATAAACTGCAACTTTTACTTATTTCTGCCTTTTCACCCCCTTAAGCAGTACTTAAAATAGCATGCTCGTTTATAATCCTGGTTTATTCTCTAACACATAATGAGGGTCAAAGGAATTTCAAGTGCAGAGAGCATCAAGCATCCCTGTAATGCCTTTAGGACCTTCCCATTCTTCTGGCTGGTGCACTGCAAATCAAAGGAGGGAACATGCAGGTTGAAAAGCATATGCTCAAATAAATCAAGGCAAATACCCCAAATTCAGCACAAAGCCAATGTATTGCTCCAGTGGAACAAAGTTCACAAGTGCAGGTGCAGCCAGCTCTTCTTGATATAGTGAAGTTTGGGTTCTTGACTCTTATTGGATTGGAAAGGTTTTCCAAAATGGAGAGCAAAGAAAATAAAATTAAAGGTTTAGCAAGAAGAAAGACATTCTGATGCATGGAAAGGATTCAAGGACACTTTCAAAAGTCTGTTTGGCTAGTGATACATATTTTAAAATCAGTTCTTGGTAATTAAACTATTAGATTCAAACAGGCAGTGATGGAAAACCGTACCTGGGAAGCACTGCAGGCATGCTTCTTGTATGTGGGAGAGGAGCAGCAGGAGGGACAAGGAAGGGGGTTCATGTAACCAGCTACCATGAAGATGTTGTTACAAAGATATTGCTTACTGCATCGTTGCTGTTGCTTGCTGCCTTCCTACAAAGTCATTGCCTGCTCGAAGTGAAATTACTAAATTCAGAAAATTATGGAGTCAAGTTGGAGCCAGACACAAAGTGTGGACTTAGCCTTAGGTATATTAATCGTATCTGTGCATTCTTAAAAGTATTCTAATCTTCAGTTAAACCTGGTAAATATTTGATAGCACAATAAATTAGGATAAAGAAGTTATGGCATCCTTTAAAATCCTGGCCAGCCACTCACTCCCTCCCCCAGAGTGGGATAGAGGAGAGAATCAGAACAGTAAAGGTAAGAAAATTTGTGGGTTGAGATAAAGACAATTTAACAGATAATGCAAAAGGTGTGTGAGCAAGCAAAGTGAAACCAGGAATTAATTCACCACTTCCCGTGGGCAGGCAGGTGTTCAACCATTCCCAGGAAAGCAGGATCCTTCACATAACAGAGACTTGGGAAGACAAATGCAACCACTCAAAATGTGTGTCCCCTCCCCCACTGCTTCCTTCTCCTTCCCTCAGATTTGTGCTCAGCACAAAGCCATATGATGTGCAATATCCNGTTGAGATAAAGACAATTTAACAGATAATGCAAAAGGTGTGTGAGCAAGCAAAGTGAAACCAGGAATTAATTCACCACTTCCCGTGGGCAGGCAGGTGTTCAACCATTCCCAGGAAAGCAGGATCCTTCACATAACAGAGACTTGGGAAGACAAATGCAACCACTCAAAATGTGTGTCCCCTCCCCCACTGCTTCCTTCTCCTTCCCTCAGATTTGTGCTCAGCACAAAGCCATATGATGTGCAATATCCCTGGGTCAGCTGGGGTCAGCTGTCCTGGCTGTGTCCCCTCCCAGCTCCTCATGCACCCCCAGCCCCCTCACTGTGGGGTGGGATGATGGGCAGGAAAGGCCTTAGCTCTGTCAGGTGCTGCTCAGCAATAGCTAAAACATCCCTGAGCTACCAGCACTGCTTCCAGTGCAAATCCCAAACACAGCCCCACACTAGCTACTCTGAAGAAATTTAACTATTCCAGCCAAAATCAGCACCTGTGGAGCTGTTCCTCACTCAAATAAAATGCTGATGTAGTTTACCAGAATTAATGAGTCTATGTGTGGTTTTCACAATATGGCTTTTAATTCCAGGTGTATTGCAATGACATTCAAGCAAGGATTTATTGGAAACTAAACATAAAACACCCACTGCTTTGTTACAAATGAAGTTGTGAGATAGCAGTTGGTTTTCCTGCAACCCCTGTTCTTTCAAATCTTTCCACCTACTGCATCCATCTTTATTTGTACTTAGGCATAAATCATGGTCCATTTGCTTCTGGCAAGAAAATGAAAAATGTGTTGGTAAAGATCCTACCAAAGATCATATTTTAAAGATGAAACTCAGTTCTCTTTTAGGTGAAGAACAGTAAGTAGTAGAGGAAGGCAGGAGGCATTCCATATAGAACTATAAGTTTTGCTTTAAATGTCAGCCAAATTAACATTATGGGACATAACACACCTCCTAATTAAAAAAAAAAAACAAAAACAAAAAACTCAGCCATTGACTACTGACATTAAAGTATCATCAGCTTCAAGATGAAATTGGTGCTTTGGAAGCTAATAGAGCCAAACCTCTTTTTTAAAAGTTCTCCTTAACAATTGCAGCTGCTTCAATTCTGTTTCAATCCAGATCTCATTTTATTCATGCATGCATAGAATGAGGCCAAATGCTTGGGGACAAGGGTTCCCAGGGAATAAGTGATCCAATGAGCCATCTGTATACACATCGTGTCTAATCACGGTGAGGTGGGGAAAATAAAAATTATTAGATTATTAAAATCTTGAAGTCTGGGAATCTTTTTTACTTCATGGATTTTTCGTGAAGATTAATGAATTATTTAAGCTACTGATAAGAAACATGCACTTACATGACTTGGATAATTATTATTTCCCTCTCTGCTGTTCTCTGGAGCCATCTATTTCTCTGCACTTACATAGTGCACTCAAAGCCTGTGGAACACAAGTGGACAATACAACACACAAATATTTTCAAAATTACCAAAATGAACATTATTTTTTGCATTATTAAAAGAGAAAATTCAAAGTATTGAGAAATACTAGTAAAAGGAATTAACTTCTTTTAGAAGGCCTCAACCATGAGTCTTCCATTTTCTTCTCAGTGTCATTGACAGAAAAAAACACTTGGAAAATCTGTGGTGATCCAAGTTTGACTCTTCAGGTAAATTGAGGATAGTAGTGTTCTTTTTGCACCTTAGCAGGCTTTCATTCTGTACATATATGAGTTTAAATTCAACCCAAGCATGCATTATTGAATAGGTAAAATTATTCAAGCAAGAAAGGGAAGAAGTGGAAGGGCCTAACAGAAGGATGACCATCACAAAATAACTCTCTGGCTAAGATTATGCAGCAAAAATTCAGTACCCTTTGCATATCAAGTGCATTTCACTAAAGTCATTCCCTTTTGAAAGGATCTCTTTTAAAATAAAATTAAATTGGAGCACCTCAGGAGAATATTAATGAGCAGCTGTTAGACCTCTCTCCTGGGTAAGCAGGCTCTCGTGCCTCCTGCCACATGCTTGAGCAGATAGGTAGGCAGAAATAGGGTAGTTTTGTGCTATTTATTATATTTTCAAACCTGTGATAAATCAGTATTGTCAATACATACGAGAGAAAAAAATTATAAAACAGTTGTTTGAGAAAGCCCAGGTTTAGCATTGAACAGAGAGCTAGAGGTCACACTATATTAACTGTGTTAATTTAAGTATTTTTCCTTGTCCAAAAATCTGCTTCTTAGAAATGCATGCTTCTATTTTTCCTGGTTCAAAAATCAATATTTCTTAAAAATGTATATTCTCAAATATTCAGAACTTCATGACTCACTATTATTTCAAGAGTAGTTAAGCTAAGAGATGCTTCCATGAAATATTCTGTATTTGGATGAAACAATATTTTTTGAGAGAAGTCCTGTTGTGAAAACCTCTTAAGTGTGTCAGGTCAAAATCAAATCTCCGGTCCTGAAACAGAACCATTTCAGTCAGCGGGATTTCATCAGTGCAGCTCGGAATAGAATTTGCCCATTAGTACGTTTAAAGCATTTGCTCACTGCCAGAGTGCTACCTTAATTCGCTTTTCTGAATAAACTTCAATTTCAGCACTCCAAAGCAATTTAATATTGTGGGCAAATGAAATTATTTCAATCATAATGTGAAGAAGCAGAAAGGGCTAAGTAATTGCAAATGAAATATAACTAAATAAGGATGTTATTTATTTTTGAAACTTCCAAATGTGTGCTACGTGTTTGTAATGGAGCATATGGCCCCTTCTTGGCCTTAGGGATTTCGAACTAGCTCTGCTTTGGCTGAACACAACTGCTGGAAATCAGCTAAGGAACACCAGTTCTAGCTAAAGAATGACATGGGACCCATCCCACAGGAGCAGAGGAAGAAGAAACAGCTTCCTCTAGCCATCTTTATGAGCACTTGAAGGTTGAAATGGAATTTTTGCCCCTACCTGGTGAAAAGAAATTTTTTTATGATACTGGAATTAGCTGTAGAGTTTGTCCAGGATGAAAGATTAAAAATTGCTTTGGAAGGAAGCTTAAAGCCTTATTTCATTATCTGGATGGCCCTATTTACTCAAATTGTAGAGAGATAACTGAGTGGTCAGAGCTGGTATTTACATGGAACTAGGTGAGATCAAGCTACTGAGCTCAAGCAGAAAGATAAAAAATGTTACTGTCTAGAATGAATATAAGAGCCAATAAAAATGTTATAAAAGAGCATGACAAGCAGCCATAGAGATAGACAGAGATTACAGTGATGTACAATAGTGTCTCTTCTAAAAACCACTCAAAATCCAACAACTGAAATTGCTTTGCAGGAAGATAGGAGTTCTCATTCTCAGTCTCCTGATGCTTCATCTAATTCAGACTTCACCTGAGACTTCAGATGGATACTTCATTACCTGATCTGGGCTCTGCAACAGGTAAAGGAGGTAGTAAAAATTCCCAAGCAGGTTATGTTATGTGTACCACAAAACAGAACTGAAAATTCACTATAATGTGAAGCAATTCCTGAAGCAACCTAAAGCAATCATGTAATTTATCGAATGGTCTGTGTTTGCCATCTAGTGGTAGAAAACCAAAATTTTTTTCCTGCTGCATGAGGGCAGACACAGCTGCTGAAATCTCCTGTCTCAGAAGCAAACCTCTCCCACACAGAAATATTCCCGCTCTCGGGATGATGGCAGTAATTAGTGTACAATTGTCCTTTCAGGAGCCAGGAGCAGAAATTTTTCAGCCCTTGGCCTACCACACTTAGGGCTAGGTCATCAACAAATTAGTAAGGGTTATCCAGTAATTAATTGATCTGTATCTCCAGTATCCTGGTTACTGCTCCAGTCTTTCAATCTTGCAGGTGCAGATTCTAAGAATATTCAGGCTCCCAATTTCACTGCTTTCTGTGAGAACGCAAGAAACTAAATATCACAGGGTTTTGAGATTATATTCTAACATCTTGTAGACCACACTTATTAAACTCTTGGCCAAAAGCCCTCCAGATTTCTAGAGGCATCAGCTTTGCTTTACAGCACCTCTGTATGAAAACATTATTTTCCAGCCAGGAGACTGATCTACAATGAAATTAGCAGCTCATTAAAAAATTGTGCAGGGAATACGTACCATTCTGGCACTGGAACACATATACCAAAATATGAGTTATAAGACTAGTTTTTTCCCATAAAACATTTCAAGAATATTTGAATAAAGAATTAAGTAAAAGGATTAATTTTATTTCTCATTTATGTCATAGAGTAAATATAAGAAAATGAATAGAAATATATTTTATCAGAAAAAAATATATACAACATTATATCTAATCATACATGTTACTCACCTGGATTTCTTGCTATCTATATCTATCCACAAAATAATAATTATATATTGATGTTCATCAGTAATAAGGAACTTTAAACTATCTCCCACGCCCCAATTTTCTAGCAAATATATTTAGGTTTTACTATTAAAAAAGCAAAGCTAGGAATTAAGACAGAGTTTTCCTAATATCTCTGTGGTTCGGGAGAAGCTCTTACTGGGATTTTCTGTTCTAAGACATACAGAATTTTCTGTAAACCCCTTTCACAAGTCACAATGAATGAAAACAAAGCCATACAAATTGTGTAGAGGACAAATCTCAGTTGACTAAAACAAAGATTAATGAGATTGAATTAACTTTACTATGTAGTGTTAATCATATTAACACTAATATGATTCTGAGAAGTGTATTTATACAATAACACCACATATATAACAAAACATGTGGAAAGAATAAAAAAATTACATGCTATTAGCTATGGTCCCTTCTTTTAAAAAAATTATTGAATCTTCTATTTATTGAGCAGCTGCTGCATTCACTCATTCATTCATCCACTCCCTCAACTGTTATTTATGTAATTAATTATTCAATCAATTGTTCACTGAGGGACCGTATATGATCTATGTTTTACAATTGACCTCAAAGAGTGAGGCAGCTGAATGCATCCGATAAAAAATGGAAAAAGGCATGGCAAGGTTCACAACAATTATCCAGGGTTCAAAGCCAAAAACTATTTCTTCCAGTCCATTGTCATATTCCGGGCGGCAGCCGAAGGCCGGGGGTATCCACAGCTGCAGGGAAAGAACGCGAGGCCAATATTAATCACCAGCACTACAAGTCAATAGCCCTTAATGACTGTGACTCCACCAAACTGCAAACTGGTTTCAGGAATCCCTAAGAAATCCCTCCCTGTTGCTACTGGGGCATGCTGGTGGAAGAGGGTTTGAGCTTCTGCTGCTGCTACACTTTTTGGACTATCACTGAAAGGAGCCTCCCATATTCCACATTTAAATAAACTTTGTTCCCCAAAAGCATATTCACTTCTTCCAGAAGTAAAATTTACTGCCTACAAACTATAGAACCATGCAATTTTAATATACTTATCAGACTTGAAAGAATGGGAAGCTTTCAGGTATTAACTTGTGAACTACACTTCAAAATGTCTTACCGAAAGGTTGCAGAGGAATAAAAATGCAGCGATGTTCTTCAAAATTCTCCTCTTGTTGTTAGTAACTGAGTTTCTACTGTATAATGAGAAATCTGAGGCTGAGTGCGTGACCGAACTACTGTCCTGACTCATTTCTTCTCTGGCAACACCAGCACCATCGTTTTCTCTCCCACAGATGCTGCCCTTAAGCAGGCAGGGTATGTTGCCGTTGTCACGAGCAGCTCTGCCATTGTAAATCTCTTCGTACAAGGGGGTGAGGGACAAAGTGCTCCCCCGAGAGATGGTGACTATTCGAAGAGTTTTAATGTTGTCATTCACCTTTTCCTGCTCACGGTGGATGGATTCAATGATAAAGAGGTTTTGAATATATTTCTCAATAATAACCAGAACAGAGTAGGGCAGGTTATACCATGTGTATGTGGGATGACCTTGGGCACAGATCATGGCAAGGATCGAGCCCCAGGAGAGCAGCCAGGACCCTGCAGCTGTGCCCACCAGCAGTTCTGCATCCAGTTTTCGAGCAGGATTCTTGGAATTATCCAGTGATCTATCTTCCAGTCTGTAGATGAGAAGGGCGACGATTCCAGCTGTGCACATGAGAGCCAACACGAAGATAGCGTGCAAGTAAAACATAGTGAGTGCTAATTCACTTTTGATTTTTGAACCTCCAATCTGAATTAAATACACAACAACGATGGCTATTGTGCTAGTTAGCACAATTAGTCCAAAAATCATTCCAACAGTTATGCCGTGGAATTTGAATGGAGTTTTGTTTTGCTGGTGGTGCTCAACTTTACGGCCAATGTTCTTCCACAGCACATAGAGCATCGTGGATGCTAGGATGTGGTACTCTATATTAAAGGGATATAGGTAATATATTCCCTGAGAAAATATCGAGCAGAGAGTTGTTGTCGTGCAATTGCATTGTGGTGCATGATCATCTAGAACTAAAGAAGGAGAGATCAGGTATGTGCCTTATCAAGGTTCCTTGTTTTAAGTGAATATATAAAACATAAATAAAATAATGAAACACAAAAGGTAAGATTTCAGTCAAACAACACCCAGTTACCCACTTAAGGAAAGCCTTCCCCGTGCTTCACTGGAGTTTGAAAGCAGAAGGCAACCCCAGCAGCTGTCATAGAATGGCCTGGGTTGGAAGGGACCTTAAAGATCATCTATTTCAAACCCCCCCTTTTGTGGACAGGGAACCTTCTACTAGACCAGGTTGCTTATCTAACCTGGCTAAAAGCCCCATCTAACCTGGCTAACCTAAAAGCCCCATCTAACCTGGCTTGGAACATTTCCAGGGATGGAGCATCCAAAGCTTCTCTTAGCAATCTCTTCCAGTGTCTTACCACCCTCACAGTGAAGCACTTTTTTCTTTATACCCTCCTTACTCTAAATGTTTGCTGACTACAACTTGCACCATCTCACCAATGGAGAAAATGATTCATTAGTTAAAAAAAACACCCAGAGCAAAGTCCTTGGCTTGTAAAACAGCACTAATGGATAACTTCTATCCCTTTGAGCCATTCCACTGAATCCTGTAGGACCACAAGCTACATGCAATCACTCTCCTGGGAAAGATTTGCAAGATTATCCATACTTGTTTTTTTACAAATAACTTAGTAAGTAGTAAACTCTCTTTTTAACACCACTATGTTAATTTATTACTGTGATTCCTTAGTGGTTCCTTATGATGTTCCTCAGTGATGTTATTCCTGAAAAGAAATGTTCTCCAAAAATCTATTTGTTTGGATCTTAGAAGAAAATTACTGCCTTGTTCACATATATGATAATGATCATATAACATTTCAGTATCAGCTAATTACCATGTGCCCCAGAATGACATTCATGATTATGCTGACATAATCATAAAGGACTCAGCTAAACTCTACAGGGACAGTGTTTTGTATGAGTGTGCTAGAGCAGGGATTTCACAATGCACCAGGCCTGTTGCTTACCTATAGTTATGTTCCCAAAACCAAGTGTGATTAGTCTTTCCTTATGTTCATTCAATTGATGTTTTGACTCCGTTAACACACCGTTTGTCCACAGGAGCAAATTTGTGAAAACAGAATGGATAACACCAAACCTACAAAATAAAGCAATTATTGCAGGAATCTGCACAAACTGTATCTCATGAAATATGTGAAATTAAATTAAATGGATTAACATTCTGTGTACAAGCTATATGGCACTATTTATTTGTCAGGGGGAGGGTTGAAAAATCACCACCAATCCCTAAAGATGTTCTGCAGTCACTGAAATCAGACTTCCAAAACCTTACAGAAATGCACTATATTAAATCATCTAATGTATTAAATTATTAATAGAATGCTTTTATTGTTTCTTGTGCTTTCTTATGTGATGGGTTTTATTCTTTGGGCTGGACAATAATCATGTTAGTGATTGAACAGTCTGAACAGGATAATTTGTTTGTGAATTGTATTTCACAGCCTTCTGCAGTGCTTCTTCATATTCTGTGTCTGATCTTTCTTCACAGATACCACCACCTTCACCAACTTCCAGCCCATGCATTTTTGTCTGAGAGAGCTGAAGCTAACAGAGGGCTTTATTCCATTCAAAGTACTGGTACAAATGAGGGTAGGTCTCCATGTATTTTTGAGGTTCCTGACCTCTGACAAGCCCTTTCAGCTTGTGAAACAGAAAGGCATTGGAGAAAGAAGTGTACTTCCTAATAAAATTTAGAAAAAAATTTTCCTCCGTTCCCAAGCAGTCCCTTTTTTGTAGGAAATCATGTATCTATCTCTTTCCTAGGCACAATCCTTTCACCTACCAACACCAGGTGTCTTCTTGCACCCAAGGCTGTTCATGTTTCTTCACCAAGAAACAGTTCTTTATTACAAAACTGCTCTCAGTGATAAACTTGCAGTTAGAAATTTTTTAAATCTACTTATATAAACAGAGCTGATAGCACCAGCTGACATTGCATTGACTCTCTTCCTGGGCATGGGGTCTGAACATTTACCCAAGAGAGCAGAACAAATGCAGAACCTACACCACAGATGATGTTTCTGAGCAAATTTACTTTACCTCATAGAGAAACTGGTCAGATCATAGATAACTTTAAATAAGTACTTTGAAAATTACCATGTTTGCTTACCTATGTTCTATGTACAGACAGATTAAAATATATTAATCCACCTTATCACAAAACTGGAAAACACATTGGATCTGATTTGGTACATAGGATACCACCAGGGAGGTTGTGTTTCCAAGTGTATGTGCACAGCTGCATCTACCACAGCTGTGAGGTGTGGTGGATATGCCTGAAGGACGGGATGAGAAAGACCTGGATGAGCTCAAGAAGTGACCCTATGGGAACCTTATGAGGCTCAAAAAGGCCACGTGCAAGGCCCTGCAGCTGGGTCAGGACAAGCCCCAGTATCAGGGCTGCAAACATTCGAGGCCAGGTTGGATGGACCACTGAGCAAGCTGATCTAGTTGAAGGTGTCCCTGCTTATTGCAGAGGGGTTGGACTAAATGACTTTTAAAGGTTTCTTCCAACCCAAACTATTCAATGTGTCTAAGACCTAGTTTTAAAAAGGTGCTTTCCATAAAATCAATATAAAATACCTCAGTTACATTGCATTGACTGCAGGTTGGTGATACAGGTTCCCTTTCAGTAGGTAAATAAATAAAATATAATATAGGGCATAGTCTTAAAACACATATATGATGCTTCCTTCTTAAGTGACTCTGTGGTATCATATATTGCCATTTTCCTCCCTCATGAGAAAAATATATGTATTCTGTCACTATTTTGCGTTACAGAATATCAGTGCAGGTTAAATAAGGGTTAATAGAGTTACTTTCTCTTAATTGTTCCATTTCTTTCTACTTAATGCAATCCAGAGGAGAATTAATCTCTGTATATTTTCACTGTCTCTCATAAAATAAAACTTTGTTATTAAAGCACTGTACAGACCTACACCTATTAACATGCCAGATGAGGATCAGATCCACATTACCTTTCAAGTGTTTTGAAAGACTGGATAACATCCTTTGCATGACACCACAGAAAGTATACCTAAATGGAAGAAATACAGAGAAATATCATTACACTAATGTGCAAGTGTAACACTCAGAAAGGAAAGTGCAGCTGAAGATAGACATTACAATGGTTAAAACTTCTGATGATTTAAACTGAGGCAGCTCCATCTCCACACATGTGAAAGAGCTCATGATTTCATATGATATTTACACAGAACCTGAGATTTCTTAGATGAAAAATCAGTGGCTTAACAGTAGAAAGTCTAAGTATCACTCACCAAAACATATTTTCCTTCTGTATCTGAAGAGACTTTTATTTCAATGACAAATTAAATAAAGCCACTAGCTGTGGATAGAAGTATGATTGCTGCAGGGCATGGTGATGCTAAGTTTGAATAATTTATTAAATATATTAAATTCTCTGGAGGGAAAGAGGTTGATGAAGGATGCCAGACTTGACTAATAAAACAACAGATGCCCAGAAGCATGAGAAAAGTTTGCACTAGCTGCATGAGAGACAACCCCATTAAGAAGACAGCAGTTGCACTGAAGGATAGTGCAGAAAACTCAAACAAGGAATAAAGGAGAGAGATAACAATAGTGAGTTAGCAAGTCAAGGCAAAGAGCATAATGGAGACCTCAGAAAGAGATTGCCACTGAAACAAAACCAAGTGGGGATAGGTTCAAGGAGAACTATACCAATATTCCTCAGGGATGTTGGGGTGGCACTAACAGTCTGTTTACTCCCAATAGTTCCTGGGATTCTGAACTTATCAATAGGAGAACTATGAGGGGAGAAAGAGCCCTAAGATTTCTCTTAGAAGTCTGCCTGGTTTGGTGTTCCAGAAATGGTCTGAAAAGTGATAAAAACTTTGGGTTCTTCTTCAGCAACCAGAGTAACTGGAAGCCAATTCTTCCACAGCATCCATTACTGTAGGATGCCTTCACAGCCACTGCTTCTGAGGCATTCAATGTCTCATTTTACAAAAAGCTAGGCAAATGCAGTTCTTTATGGCTCAACTATACTACCCAGCAGTAACAATTCCTCTAATGAAGCATTTATCAATTAGAGGAGTGGCCACTGTAAAATCCTACATGTAAAAACTAAAATATTTCACATAGGTTTCAACTGAAATCAAATTGAAATTACCTTAGTCTCTAATGCCATTATTCAATTTCCCATCCTGGGATAAATGTAGTAAAATCTGACAGCAGATCTGAAACTATTCTTTAAAACTTACAAAAACATTAGTTTTGAAGATCTGTTCAGACACAAAATAGTTGGAAGAAATAGGAAAAGTCAGTAAAGAAATAGCATAAAATCCAGCTTTTGCTGACAGAATACTTATTGCCTCAAGGGGACTTCTGCCTGCAGAAGAACATAATGCACAGCCTGCCCTGGGAGGGCAGATACATGTTAGTTCATACATGGGTGCAGAATGTATATATTAATTTCATGGCATGTATCAGGATGCCTCACTTAGAGTAAATGACAACAGAACCCGATACATATCCAATAGAAAATAAATTCTTTGGTTTTTAGATGACACATACTAGGGATGTCCTTTGCTGTGATTTCATCCACTATTTCAAAAAGAAGATTTGTCTTAGGTAAGAGGTATGTGATTAATCACTTTTTAAACTTAACTTTTTCTTTGATTGTTTAGGCTAACATTGAAGTGTTCATTATTTTAAGCTCTGTAGATGATAAATTCAGTGACACTGGGTGATGTAAAATTTAAATTAGAATTCTTGTTGTCTTTTTTCAGCATTTTGATTCACCATTCTTCCACACTCCAATTCATGGTGGCTGGAAACCTTGTCAGCTCTGGGTCACTGGCTGTAATGAAAAATGCTGCGTTCAGATCAGCAGGGCAGAAGAGCTTAATTTCATTGGTTTTTTTCCAGAGACGAAGAAATGAAGCTGAAAGACGTGGAGAGTGGATATTACAAGAATGTGAAATTAAGATTACTTCAACCAGCTCCGAATTTCACCATCAGAGAAAAACATAGATGGGGTGAGAGTTACTGTTTCAATTTCAATGTTTGTTTTTTTTTTTAACTGTTGAAGAAAGCAGAAAAATGTAGGTTGTTCAAAAGCTCATTTACATGCAACAACAACTGCTAGGAAAATATTTGTTTTCTTTCTGAATGACATAAACCTCTTGGAAAATTCATGGCTATGACTGAGTATCTCAATGATGAGTTGAGTTGAGTGGCTTTTTCATTCCTTCTTCCCTGAAAACCTGGTTCAGAGGAGTTAATGTGAGAAACAATCAGCTATGGAGTGTCACCACACACTGTAGACCCAAAGCCTTATAACAAACAGGCTGCTGGAATATTTCACAGGAGTCACTGACTATGTTTGCTACTGTGCAGCCACTGATAAGAACAACCAAATGCTTCTAAAAGGAACATCCATGTTCATTTGTTACAGGAAAGTTGTGCAAGTGTTTTAGAACCAGCTAGGAAAGGTTTTGTCCCCTTTAACTTACCAGGCCTACACAATGGAACATGAGGTCAGACAGATTGAATTAAACTTGTGTGGCAAGGGAATTGTCTTTAGCCAAAATACTCATTTCAGCCTGAAAATTCTGTATTTAACTTCAGCTAAACAAAAAGGCCACATAACTTCAACTACAGGAGAACATTTTTTTATTATTCTTTTTTTCAAACCCATGTTTGAAACCCATGAATTTTATGGCTAAGTAACTTCAGGTTGCAAAGCTTGAATTTACTATACATGCACAAGCATTTCGTCCTCAAAAGTATTCTGTGATATGCTTAGAAATCAAATTAGTGTTAAGTTCACTGATGACAAGATAAAATATATTTTTGGTAAGAAACAAAGATTAATATAAAACTGCAACCAGTGACATTTACCTGTAAGATGGTGTGGACAGCATGTGTAACAGGAAAAATGCCTTCAGTTGGTGATAAACAGTTTGAAAAATCAATATAATATCCAATTTTAAAGGAGTCCAGAATTAAAGTAATCACTGCAAATAATGTAATCCCACCTATGAATGAAAAAGATATTAGAAAATTTTAATGCATCGTTACAGTGTCTAGAGACTATTTGTAAAATATACAAAAATCTACTTAGGGGAATGAAAGTTGATCGATATCTGGGTCCTTGTTTAGGGAAATAAGACTAGATCAATACTCAAGAAGATAATTGACTCCATGAAATAAGTGCCTCTAATTTGTGACAGCCTCTGCCCAGTACATTAAGCAAGGTCATCACTGCACAGCCCCTGCACTGCCCAGGACATCCAGCACCTCTCAGAGTGCCCAGCTCTGGGCAGGACCAGCCTCCCAAGAGACAGTGGCACTGAAGCAGCCAAAGAGAGCACAAATTACTGCCCTCAGAAACCCCACAGCAAACTGGTCATTCCTGGGGAGCTGAACAATCCCCCCACAGTCCCCCAGCCCAAAACCTTGTCAGTGGGAAGTGACACAATCACTTGGTGTGCCCTCCCCATGGCTCGGGGGTCACACTTTAACTCAGAGACCACAACCACAACGAGCTGTATGGTTTGTTCTCCTAGAAAGGAACCAAAGATTTTATTTCGGTATCTGTATTTCATACGCACAAAAAAATATCCCAACATATTACTCTAAATACCCTAAAGAACTTTGAAATACATTTCCCTTTGTTTATTTTATTGTTGTTGTTTTTATTGTTTGTACCTGTATGACTAAGTACAATTGGCTACAAGATTACTGAACCAAACTCTAAGGCCTCAATTTCCATGGTTTTGGTTTGTTTTGAGGGTTTTTTTGGGGTTGGGTATTTGTTTGTTTCTCTTTTTTCCTTTTTTTTTAGACTTTTATTCAAACAAGCTTTCACTGGATTTAATTTGGACTTATTTGAGTGAAGACTAGATAAAAATTTACCCATGGACCTTAACCAGACATTATAATTCAAACCAACAACAGTATCTTAATATTTCTTTACAATGCCTCACAGAGTAAATAACATCAATAGTGTTGACTTTGATGAATATTTATCTTTTATATGGGGCCACAACCTAACTTCGGTATAAGCATCATAAGTTTCACTTGACTTGTGGTAGTAGAAAAGTAACACTAAATTAAAAATTTGTTTCATTAATACATTTATTGTCAAAGTTGTGTTGATAAAAATTAAGTAGAAATTATAAAAACACATAATTTTGTTTATTATTTCATTGACCCCATTAAAATTAAACAAAAAATAGACTTCAGAAACCTTTTTAATCACAAGGGTATGAATTCCAGTAGGATTTTATGCTTCTGTTTTACAATCTCTCTATAATAAAAACTCTGTCAAATTACTGATTGAGTGAAATTTCTACCATGAGCTAAAAACTTTTGCTTTTATATTGCAAAATCTAAAACCTCAGCTCTGCACTTCATGCATGTGTATAATCCCATACAGTTTTTTTTTAATTTATGCTTCTTAGGTCAGCTAATTTTATTCTAACACATGTAACAGGACTGGAGCCCACTTTTTAAATAGAGGTGCCACTACTTAGTTATTTTCATTTAAAATGGTGAGAAATGTGAAATTATTGCTATTGAGTGCTGTTTCATTATTTTCTATTTTCAAACATTCATTGAAATCTGTGTGTCTTAAGGGATCACTAATAGGATTTTCAATATTGCTAAATGATGGCTCATTTCATCCTAGTAATCATCAAGAAGAATAGAAAAACATGATACAATTGCAAAAATACCACCCTCGCTTTAAAATATTGTTCAAAGAATTGGCAATTCAATGCAGGAAGTAAAAAGATACAAGTTGAAGTCTGTCAAGAGCTTTTAAGTTGACCAGTTGTCAATGCTTTAAACAGAAACTGTGCTGCTAAAGAATGTGGTAAAATAAAGCTGTTTGTGAAGCCAACTGGTTTTTGTTTTGAGTTCTCTGGCTCACTTCAATGAAATTTCCCAAAAAATGGTCAGAGAGCTTTTCCTAGCAGGAGAGCATACTTAGGTGAATAACATTTGGAATAAATCAAGGAAAGTCTTCCTAAGGTCCCCTGTGGTTATTTGGATCAGGATAACTGTGATAAAATAAAGTGTTATATTAAAGACACAGCTCTGCCACAAACTTTTTCCACATTCAGACTCTAGGAGTGGTTCTTGGTCAGCCACACAGGCGGGAAGACAATCAAGCTCGAGGGTTCACTCAATGGACACCTTGGTGTAGAAAGGCTCGAGGAAACCTTCCTGTGAGCAGTTCTTGCAAACTGATAATCCATCCTTCTGGTGTTGCTAAATATGTACAAGCTATAGGAGGTGTTTGTTAAATCGTTCCATTTCAACATTTGTCAGAGCAAAATGGTCTAAGCAGGCAACGGCCACCACTTTTACCAAAATGATATTCACAGTTTGAAAGGATTCATGAAAATATACTCATTTTATGTTATATTATACAAGGACATTTGCTCTCACAATTACAGCAAAGAGATGATCCTCAAAAGTAGCTGACAAAGCTAGTTAAAAAATTGCAGAAAGCTTTCAGTGGAAAAACCCTAACAAAATATGTCTGTCCCACTCCATCGTTCCCTTTCCTTTCTGGACTTTTGATCTTTCAGGTAAAAGATTTCTAAGACAAAAGCACTGATAAAGAGGAGGGCAAGGGGGATCTTGGCAGAGGAATTTCTACCTGAGTTTTTCCTTAGCTCAAATAAGTTTTCTTTTACCAATAGAGGATAAAGGAGTTGTACAGACTTGTTGTAACTACAAGAAACTCCCAAGAATAGGAAAGTGTAGGTCATTCCCTAAGGGCAAATTTGTTGAATTGCAGCCTAAGAGAAGCCGTGGAAGCTGCACCACTTGAGAAGCCAGTACAAAGAGCCATCCTGTGCTGGTAAAAGAAATGGATAAGGTAACCTAGTTCAATCTAGGATCTTATTTCTAAGTTTCTGTGACTCCTTATATTCTGTAGGACAAATGAAATGCTGTGAATGCAGTGCCAAAAGAAAGAGGGTGGGGGGATCCTGCTGTACTTACCCATGCTAGGCAGTATTTATTCCATATTTAGGAGGGGAAAGCTACCCTCTGAGTAACAAAAGCTTAGCTTGGTCCAAGGTAGGACCTTGCATGAATTTCAGGAGGTTGTAAGCCACATAAGCTAATAAATGAAAAATTTTTGAGAGATTAATATTGCCTTGAAAAATAGTAAATCATCAAGAGGAACAATTCAACAGTTGGTATGTGAACTCCATACATTTCAGGAAAGAGTCTACAGACCATGGCTGTACATTAGACATTTTTAAAAAAATAGGTTTTCTGTCAGCAATCCAAACACAAATGTTAACAGTTGTGAAGAAAATAAATTATACACAAGCACTGAGATTGAGAACAAACTACATTTCCACAGCACAACCTTACTTTTCAAAATAATCAGATGTCAGATGTTCTTGGAATTTTCATTTTGATATTTCATTAGCTGCTGAGAAAATTAGCTATTGTCTCATTGTGAGCAGGTAGAAAACATTTTATGGGAAAGCTGTCATAACATTCCACTTAAATACTTATCTTCTAGTCTATCATTTACAGTGCTGAGACTGGAAGAGGCTAGTAAAACTGGGATTGCCTATTATTCCACAAGCACTGATGTAGGCTGTTTCTTTCCCTTGGTACCTGAAAACACAGCATTCTTGTCGCTACAACTCTGTGATGTGCCCCCCAAACACCTTCTCTCAATACACCTTTATATCCTCACTCTGGTACGCACCTGACTGCAGGTAAGGGCCAGCACATCCCACCACTACCCTCGCAAACTTGTATACTTTTTCTGCAAGCAAATGCTCTGTTCAGATTCCTTGTTTAACTGCTTTATGTACTAATTACAAACTGATCTGATCAGGGGTTTTGTCCTCTTCTGTCTAACTATAGATGTTTTGAAAGCATCACTGTACACATATAAATAGGAATGTCTGATATACATTGGTATAGAGAGCACTTGAGGACCTTTCTGACTGGTACTACCATAAAGAAAATTGCATTATAGCATCTGGAAAAGGTGGTAATTCTTCCGAAACAGCTGCAAGACACCAACAAAATTCCTCTTCCGCTAGCTGTATTTAACTTTTCAAGTTTTACCAAACCAGGCTGGTAAGGAAGAAAGGTGCTGGAGCTTTCAGCACTATAAATGGTAGGTTGGAAAGTGAGGATGTTTAACAAACAGCTTCCCAATACAATCTTCTAGTATGTTCAGCTTATGCATATATTTACTTTAGGGTGCACGGCACGTTCATTCAGTTTGCAAACACCAGGATGCCTCCCGGTAGGGATGGAGAGGGTAACAAAGAGATAGCAGACACAGGTGATGGCACAGATGTCCCTTGTGCGGTACCACTCTTTGTGCCACCGGCCCATACTTACACCTCAGCCAGCGGGCTCCGGCGTGTGTGTCCTTGTCCCGGATCAGCCTCCTCTGCGTGCAGCTCCTGCAGAGGTACCACAGCATCCACAGCAGCTGGATGAGCATCAGCGTGATGAGGTAGGAGAGCAGGTGGCTCTTGCTGATGCCCACAGCATGCACAGCCCAGGCGAAGGTGAGCAGCAGCCCGGCCAGGAAGAGGTTGATGCCGTACTGGCTGCTGAGGATCTCGGCGTTTTTCTGCGGGTAGCTGCCGCCCACCGCGGGGCACCCAGCGGCTTGCTCCATCTCCCACGCCGCCGGCCAGGTGCTGCGAGCAGGCGGCCCCGCTTTCCCCGGGGAGCCCCGAGGCGGCTGCTGGCCCGTCCCCCGTGGCGGCGGGGGCGGAGCGGGACCGCCGGCCCTGGCCGTGCCCTGCCCGCGGGCGGGGGTCCCCGGCTGCCGGGGCAGCCCCGCGCTCCCCGCTGCGGGAAAGGCTGCTGAGGTTTTTGCGGGACGCTCCTCCCTGAGACTGGCAACATCTCCAGAGCAGGGTAAGGAGAAGTCACTCTGAAGAAGGTTAGTTCGGAGCCAGCCCAGCCCGGTGAGGGACACGGGGTTATGTCCGTGTTGGAAGACCTGTGCGGCGTAACGCGTTGTCTGGACAGGAAGATGTGAAAGACACCGTGTGTAGAACAAACCCCCGGCCCGACGGCTGGAAAGCCGAGGAATGGCCAAAACCTGGGAGCCGGTGAGGCTGGAGCCTGCCCTGCAGCCCAGGAGCCACCAGCTGCTGATGGAGCTCCTTGGCACGGTGAGGCAGAGGGATCACACACGTGCTTCACGCTCTGGGCTCCACAGGCCGTCTTCTTTTGGGCAGTCGGTAGGACACAACCTCGGTTTTCAGGAATTCTCCAGACCTTTCAAAAGTGGCAATTTACCTTGTTTTTTTTTTCAGAAAGTTCAATTCTGACAACACAGTACTATAGGAAGTGCTAGCTGGAGAAGCAACTACTGAGCTCAAAGTAGCAAAACTTTCTGCAGAATTTAGTCCACTTCTTATATATTCGTTTTTCCAATGTTTATACACACTTTCAGTACTGACACTTTTCCACTTAAACTGAATTCTCTTAACTTTAGGTATTTGGACGCTGAGCATATCTTGGAGGCCAAACACCAAGATAGACTGGTCCTTGGTCTGGCCAAGCGGATCTTACACTTTTGCTCTGTACCAGTGGATTGCATATTTATTACCCAAAACATTGGTTTTTACAGTGAGTAATCCACACCTCGCATGAAATTAAGCCACCAGTTCAACTACAATTTAAAAAATTATATATATATATTGAAAATACAGCATCTATTTTACTCCACTTCCTCTGGCAAAGGAGTAATTTTAAGCTTTTTCTTTTCTGAAGCCAAAAATTGAGGGGTTTTTCTCATATAACAAAGGACACTTTTGAACTTACATATAAGTGTCTGGGGTTCACAAGCCTCTTAAAGAACAGGGAAGAAAAACAAAATGGCAGAAAGCTGGAATGAGTGAATTGTGGACAATCACCTATTTAGGTAAACATAAAGAAGTTGTAGTTCCTGTCCTTTATTCATTTTGTCCTGTTCTCAAGAAACAGGTATTTTAAGCTATCTGCAAATTTTCCCTTTGAGGAATGCACTTAACAGGAAGCCAGCCCTATGTTTCTGACTGGCCTGTTAAGAGCAGTATAAATCAAAAGCATAACTAGGCACAGTGTCAGGCTTCAACCACCTCTAGCTCACAGCTACAGCCACCATTATCAGAAATGGCATTGTGGAATTGCCAAATCCTACTTCTATCTCATATGATGTAACCTTTAAAGAATAACCAAGGAAGATGCTTCCATCTTACAGAGCTTCTATGGTGGTCTGTACGAAGAGAATACATTCAAGCTTTAGTAAAGGTGGGGATTTCAATTGCCTCATATTTTTTTCAGGGAATTATTACGCCACCTCTTTCTATTCTCTTGCCCTAAGTTCTTTATTTGGTGGTAAGGAAAAGAACAAAAGCAAGGAGTTCACAGAAGTGGCAGCAGCATTGTGTCAATTTACAACAATTAAAACAAGCGTTGTTTTACATTCTTACCAGATTTGCCACTACTTCCTTTTGAGCACATAAGTGAACGAGTATTGTGTTGGATACTCAGATCTGTAACTGAAAGACTTTGCTGGACTTTGTACACTGAGCATATCTGCCTGGGGTTCTCAGGAAGACATCAAAGTAGTCAGAAGGCAAACAGCTCTCCAGAGGTGAACAGAGTGTTATTACACCTTCAATAAACCCAGCTGAGGGGGCAAAGATACTCTGAGTCCAGTACAGTATTTAAAATCTACATGAATATCTATTTTATAGAAAAAGCAATGAGATGGGGTGGAAGTCTCCAAGAAAGTGTAATTAGATGGTTAAACAATTAAATATTGAACAACTATTGATCACTTTTGTACAAACTTTATTAAGACGTTCAGAAGAATGAATTTGAAAAACCATGTAGTAAATAGTAATCACAAGGCAACTTAAAACACCTAGAGCATTTATAGAGATGACAAATAAAAATACAGCTATAATAACCATCCCTGAGCAATACTGCATTTTAAGTATTATAATAAAGAAAGTTACTCAAATATGCTTGTGTATGCAGAAATAAAATTGTTAAAACCTTTTAAAAGATGAAGACCTGAACATAAGAAACTTGCACTTCAGAGACATGAAGCATGACTGGTTTTGGCAAATTTAAATATTACATTTAAACAAATCAAGCTGTTAACTTACCCTACAAACTACTTCAAGTAGCACCAAATGCACTTTATTTTGGTTTGTCTGATCCTTTGCATTACATACTACTTGGTCGCAACTTTTTTCCTTAATGGAACAGTAACAGCCAAAGAGAATGTGTATCTCTTTCATGACTAAACATTCCATGTGTCCAACAATGGTGTGAATTTGGAAGTCAGAATGAAGAACACAGTATCCTTTGACAGTCCAGACTTTAGGCAACACTCAAGAGGAGTAGATTTTAACAGGTTTCAATACCCAATTTCTACATTCTCCTGTTTTCCAAAAGGTGTGAGTGGAAAAGTATTTACACAAGGATCTACATAAAGTGGTCTAGCAACTAGATAGTGCCCAGGTCTTCACACAGTTAAATTATCTCAGTCAACATGAACAGACAGTTAATAAAAAAAAAACACTATTTTATTTTCCCAACTGAGTATAACAAGTAGCTTTTAAGTTAATATCAGCCTCTTCATTGCTGAGTAAGGAAAATGGCAACTTCATTAACAGGCACTGCTAAGAATGAAAATTTGATTTACAGAAGAAAAAAAACAACCTGAATACTGAAAAACAGTGCATACATCAAAAGAATTTAATGTGTACTCCAAATTTCTTGTGGAGTGTTAATATGGTTCATTGTATTGCTGGTTATTCCCAGCTTGATCATCCACCTTTGGCTGTGGACAAACTGTATGAGCACAAGTAGAATTTATTTACTTAATTGATGGCACTGTCAAATATCAACTAGCTTTCCCTTATCCCTATCTGTATTTTTTTTTAACTACAGCAGATCTGAATTCAAGACATGAAATTATAAAGTATTTCCTACATGGTAACACATATAACAGTAGAAATTTAAGAGATCAAGAAATGTCTCCTGTAAGTAAGTTTACAAGTACAAACACAGGTTCCAGATAACAGTATTCTACCTGTCAATTCAAATGGAAAGAATATAGTATTAAAACCCCACAACACTTGATTTAAGTATCACTTACTTCCAAATCAAACAATGTGATTTGAGCAATAAGCTTGAGTAGGTGACCTCTGAGGCCCCCAGAGATAATATTTAAAGGTCCCTTTCAACACTAACTATTCTATGGTGCTATTACTTACTACCCATGTGCTTAATATTCAAATATAAATAGAAGCTTTACAAAGCTTTACAAAATGAAAGGCTTAATGTTTTACTAAGAGATGTAAAACATTTATCTTCCAATTATTGACCAATTAGTTGCTTTTTCCTATGGTTATGTCCATTGATTTATAAATCAAGTAGATTAAGAATTACTGTATTAGTTAGAGCAAACAGGCAGTATTAAAAACAACAGAAGTACTGGAATGTAGCAAAAGTGACATACACATGGCAGGATTACAGTTACTTGAGTCCTTCACATGAAGCTGAAAGAAAAGAAAAAAAAAACAAACCAAATTTAACAAAAATCTTTGAAGGTTCTATATACTGCACAAGCTGTATCATGTACTAAATGAATTAACGATTTCGGAACACCAAGTAATAACTTGTCCATAAATATTAGGCAAATAATTATTTGACCTAATACAGAACTTCCCCGCATACTTCAAGTGCTCAGACAGAATACTGCTAATGATAAAACCAACAAACATGGATACATTTGTATCAGCAAGTGTGACTCAAGTTCACACAGTAAAGAGGTTCTGAATTAAGTATTGCATTTTTCAGAAGTCTGACTTTTGTCAGAGTAGAAGTTAATTATCTCCTTAAAAATCAGGTTTCTTGATATCTCAAAAATAGATGGGAAAATACAACAATGGTTCAGTTTGTTATTAAAAAAATAAAATCTGAGTTTCACCATCCCAGCCATTAAACACTTTTTGCCTACAACTTTGTCAGTACGAGAGGCTACACTCTAAATCCAGCAATCCAGCAGAGCCTTCTTTTTGCTGCACTCCTAAAAATGCTGAGGGATCTCCTCACCAGAAAGGATTTGTGATGGCAAGCAAAGCCAAACAGGCTTCATCCTCATTCCCTTGAGTAGTACAACAAAGAAGACCTGCTGAAGGAGCAGCTTCCCTGGATGATATGAGACACCTGTGGTACAGGGGACATCCTTTACGCTATTCACTGAGCTGTATTTGGTGTCTTCTTTAGCTTTTTACATTTCACTGGATTCATTTGATAAGTATATCCTAACAAAAGATGTGGCAGTTATTGAGAATGCATTTTTCAAGTCAACTAAACAGATGGGCTGGCCTTTGAAAAGTTCTTTTTAGAAAGAACAAGGAACTTCCTGTATCTGACAATTTTCCACACAGCAGGTTGATCTGGGCTGTGCATCACAGAAAATGAAAACAGCACACTTGAAGACAAAGATATGAAAAATATTTCTAATTTTAAAAAATAGAGAAGGTCTTTGCACACAAATGCTGATCTCTTCTCCCCTTTACTATCAGGTCAAGCAGCTTTACTAAGAAGTTCTCCCAGTCTAGGTAAAAGCTGCAGGTTTTTGGCCTATACATCCCCAAACCATCCATTCTCACTGATGTTTCTTTTCAATGTCTAGAATGGAATTTTAGGAAAGTAGAAAGGATACTCTTCCCCTTTGGATAATTGCATGTTCTCTGGTTACTCTATATGCCACAAAATGTTACAATTCTAAGAACGTACACAAAACATAGGGAAGGAACCCCTAAAAAGCCTCCCAATCCTTAAATGTCTAACAAAGCAGTTCCCACAACAAGATAAATACTCTTATGTTCTTAAAAAAATCAATTATTTACCTGAAGAGCTTATCCCAGGAGTGACACAAGCATCACAATACCCATGAACTGAATGAAGAGCAACACAGGTGTCAAAAATGACCAGACAGGCCACAAGGCAACATTGAAACTGGAAATAAAAGCAGAAAGTATTTGGTAAGTTCAGTTGTCATATTACAGAAACACCAGACATACAAAGAAAACTGTCAAAAGAGGAAATAAGATTTAAATTACTTAACCTGGAAATATACTTGGTTTTTGAAAACAAAACACATCAAGGGTAAAGATACTTTCAGAGAATCTGTATCTGCATCTGAAGGCCCTGAAAATAACCTACTCTTTGAGTTTTCTATGGGCATATATGGCAGCTGAGAGAAGCCTTCATCTGAACTTTCATCCAGACACATTTCAGTTAACTGAGGAGACAGGGGGAAAACCAATTTATTTTAAAACTGACTTACAAGAATTACAGATTTGACTAATTATAAACCATAGGGAACCTTTATTTTCTTCAATCTTCCTTTTTTTTCAGCATTGCAATAAATACTGACTGATACTCCAGTACAACAGCTAAACAAGAGGAAATCAATTTTCATGCAGAAAACAAATAAATTAATTGGCACAATGTATGTAATTTTCTTCATTCACATAATGACTCATATAATCTCATAAGTAAAGCAACTCTTACTGTAAGTACCATTCTCAGACAAAATATAAACCCTTAAAGCTCATATGGTAACAGTCAGAAGTCTAACATTTTGTGTATGTTTGCTACTTACACATTGTTTGATAGTGAAGAACTCTGACAGAAACTGATTGAATTGAATTTTTTCTCAAATAGAGACTGCACATTTGTCTTAATTTGTAAACTGCACAAGTAGTTGCCAGAGGTGAGAAATTTACACTAACAGAGATAACTTCAGTTTTCCCCTAAATTTTCAAGGCAGAAAAGATCCAGTACATCTCCAAGTACACAACATACAGTTTCAACTGTTGCAACTCTTGCTTTGTGGATGAAAGTTGAAAGTGCAAGAAACTATGCTACACAGATCTGGTATTGTCACCAATATACATAGCAGAATTACAGAAATTATACTTCTTATAAAATGAGCCCATTAACACACAGACTTGTACACGTTTAGCAGAAGTTTGCACACAGTGTTTGAACTCACCAAATTGCTGCTGCTATAAAGGTAGCTGTTGTGATTGGAATCAGTGCAGGGTACTGCTCATCATAGTCCTGAATTCCACAGTACCACTCAAGATACAGGATGCAGTAAAAGGCAACAGATAAACATGCAGCCAATAAACAAGTGCCACAGGAAAGCCACCAGCTGTGGGAAGAAAAGCACATTAAACCATGTTTAGTACAGTCACACTGCAGTTTGCACAGTAATCTTCACTCCGGTCGACAAACAGAACAGGCAATATCTGTTAAAAACACAGATTGTGGCTCAGAGTTCCTCTAGGTTTTACCTTAAATTAATTTTACAAAACACTTTTTGCCCTTAAAACCTGTCTGATATAAACAACTAAGTTTAATTTTGCAATGAAACATTCCTTTCATATATTGTCCCCTCAAATATTTTGGAAATTCAATGTGACAGATCTTGTCAGGAATCTACTATACTACCACACCAAAACCACTTTGTCACTAAAAAGATAAAATAGGCTCCACTGCAAAATATGCTGCACTGTGCTTTTCACTATAAATTAGACTGGTGATCTCTGTGCAACAGAAATGCTGCAGAAAGATTTAACAGCATTAAGATTTAAGGTTTCAATTTGGGAATTCTCAAATTTAACAGACAAGAAGCAAGAAGATTTCTCTTTATAACTGCTGAAGAAAACCATGGAGAGGTCCAGAATGTTAAACTCAGATTCATAAACACACAGGGTATGTGATCATTTAGGGAGACAGACTTTTGAGCCTCTTTGAAGATACATTTCAAGACTAGTTCAGAGATAACAAACTTGGGAGGAAGATGCACTTTAGTAAAATCTCATCTGAATGTGTATTAACAAAAACTTTGAAAAATGAATTCTTACCATAACTTGATTACTAAATCCCAAAGGGTAATCAAGGATCTTCCTACTCAGGTAACATTTGCTCTGGAATGGTACAGCAAATATAATATGCTACTTCGAAATCTTGTTACTACCAATGGAGAATTCTTCAAAACAATTGTAGCAAATTTTAAGCATTGTATTTACTTTAAAATTAGTTCAATAATATCAGCTTAGGTGCTCATACGGTCCAACCTCCCTGCTCAAACAAGCTCAGTACTGCCAGTTGCCCACAACCATGTCCAGATGGCTTTTGAGAATCTCCAAGGATGGAGACTCCACAACCTATCCGGGCAACCTGCTCAGTGCTCAGTCACTCTCACAGTAAAAAAGTGTTTCCTGATCTTCAGAGGGAACCTCCTCCATTTCAGTTTGTGCCCACTGCCTCTGGTCCTGTCCTGGACACCACTGGAAAGAGCCTGGCCCTGTCTTCTTTGCACCCTTCCTTCAGGTATTTACATGCATTGACAAGATGACTCTGAGCCTTCTCTTCTCCAGGCTGAACAGTCCCATGTTTCTCTATTCCTATCACAGGTCTTGTTCATCCATGATTTAAAATACAGTGACCAGATGTAACAAATTGAGTATGATTATAAGACTAAAACACACCTTTTTGTAAGAAAAGATACCTTACCTATCTGCTTGTATAGTTTCTTTAATATTTTTTAAAAAATCAAAGTAGTATGTCACAGCTATTGATGCCAAAATCCAGAATGCAGAATGAATATTCAGTCTGTTAACAGGCCTCGTCTTCTCTACAGCTGTAGACTCTTCTGTAAATAAGAACATAATTATAGCACTAAAGCCAGTCATTAAATGGAGTATGATTATAGTTACATAAAGCATGATGCTTTATCTTTTTAATTTATTTATTTTGGGAGATTATTCTACTCATCATAATACCCTTTGTACCACAAATATTCTTAAAAGCTCTGAACATTTACTGAAATGAAACAGACTAAGCAAGGTATCCTTTGATAAAAGAATAAAGCAGTAACAATCAGCACAATATTGTATCTGTGTACCTTTTTAGGAAAGAGCTGACTAGATTTTGTAAAACCCCTGGTGTTACTAAAGCACTTTTATTAATCTAGCATATGGAATTTCAGGTTATTTCCAATTACTAATCTATTTGTACCCTTCTTTATGAATTTTAGTATTTGCAAATCGATTGCAGGCATAAATAACTTCCTTGTTCTCAACTACAGATGATTCACGAATTTTCAGCTGCAGTTTCAGGAGCTAGCTTGACTTACACTGCAGGCTTTCAGCAGGTAAACTACAACTATCATTGTGCAGGAAACTACCTTCTCTTTTACCTCTCATTACCATGCATTGAGAGGGCCACATCAGAGAGAGCAGATGAGAAAGCCTTTTTTGTGCACGACAGCAACCATGTAAGACAGTATTTATACACACTGTCAAAAAAGGTGTCAGAGGTGGTTTTGATGTCTCACACTCTGCAGTTTATCACTCTAGGAGTTCCTGGTGGCCTGTGCGCCATCAGCAGTGTCACATGTGCCGATTCCTCCACACGCACCGCCACCAGCCGAGCGTAGCCACAGCTCTGCTGGAGCTTACAGGCAGCTTTATTTTTCATTTCCTAGATTCCTCCTCATCCTGCTGGAGCTTGGGCCTGGAGCATTCGAGCACTTCATCAGTATCCGACAGACCGCGCGACAAGCCCCGCGCGTCTCCCACACCCAGCTNGGCCGCTCCGGCAGTGACGCGGCGGGGCGGGAGCGCGGCGGCCGCGACCGCCCCGGCGTGAGGGGCAGGGAGCGGCCGGGCCGAGGGTCCGCCGGGACGGGATCCACAAATAGCTGCGGGAATCGCAGTGATCCCCCCTGGAGAGGGGAAGCAGTGCCCTGTACAGCCGAGTGCCGCAGTGAAGGCTGTGGTGCCGAAATGATAAAANCCACATCAGAGAGAGCAGATGAGAAAGCCTTTTTTGTGCACGACAGCAACCATGTAAGACAGTATTTATACACACTGTCAAAAAAGGTGTCAGAGGTGGTTTTGATGTCTCACACTCTGCAGTTTATCACTCTAGGAGTTCCTGGTGGCCTGTGCGCCATCAGCAGTGTCACATGTGCCGATTCCTCCACACGCACCGCCACCAGCCGAGCGTAGCCACAGCTCTGCTGGAGCTTACAGGCAGCTTTATTTTTCATTTCCTAGATTCCTCCTCATCCTGCTGGAGCTTGGGCCTGGAGCATTCGAGCACTTCATCAGTATCCGACAGACCGCGCGACAAGCCCCGCGCGTCTCCCACACCCAGCTCGCAGCCAGGAGCGGACACCTGAGGGCAGCGGGCCCGCGCTCCGCGCCGCTCTCCCCGAGGCGGCCCCGCTGCCGCCCCGGCGCCCGCCCGGCGGGGCCCGGCACCGCTCCCCGCGCCCCGGCACCACCCACCGGCCGTCCCGCCGCTCTGGGCAGGCGGCTGCGGCTCCCGCGGGTCCCGGGGCTCCGGCCCGCGCTGCCCCGGGCGCCGCAGCCTCGGGAGCGCGTCCCCGCCGCCGCCGCCGGGCTCCATGTTGGGCCGCTCCGGCAGTGACGCCGCGGGGCGGGAGCGCGGCGGCCGCGACCGCCCCGGCGTGAGGGGCAGGGAGCGGCCGGGCCGAGGGTCCGCCGGGACGGGATCCACAAATAGCTGCGGGAATCGCAGTGATCCCCCCTGGAGAGGGGAAGCAGTGCCCTGTACAGCCGAGTGCCGCAGTGAAGGCTGTGGTGCCGAAATGATAAAAAAATAATAATTAAAAAAAAAAAAATAAAAGCTCTGTGCGTAGAAATGTTTTCCTCATCTGCCAACCAGATGTTCACGAGGGCAGGTGTTAGGGAAATCTCAATTTTTGTGACAGAGACCTGTGGTGTAGGTTAAAAGTGACCAGAACACGGTGGTGATAACACCGAGCTCGGAGTTCGATCCCTGTGGGGGCCGTTCACCCAAGGGCTGGATTCCATGGCCCTTCTGGGTCTCTCCCAGCTCGGAATATTCTGTGATTCTGGGAAATGAAAAGTTCTGGGTGGTTTCCAGAGCCACGGGAATCCCGTAGCATTTGAGACTGCAGCTCGTAACTGGAAAAAATACACGTATTTGCAAGACAAACTAGGTAAAACTAATAAAATGGCAAAATAGATTGTTTCCGTTTTGTAGTTGATTTCTTCATAACTAGATACAAAGTCACATCAGCATGTTTCTGCAAACAAAACCTTGAAACCAATTATATTACCGAAGTTTTCACGTGGACAAACTCAAAACAAGTCAATTTTGCTGGCAGATTAAGCTTAGGTCTGGTCCTTATAAGAATACTAATATTAAGAGTACTGTGATATGTGTACCATATGTTCTGAGGTGTGTTCAGTGATTAAACCATTAGCATGGCTTTTAAAATTGAAAATTGTTTCTAGTAGTAATGATCCATGTGATTGTTACAAAGCCTGTGCTTTCTCAGAGAAAATTGTGTGGCATAACATTCTGATTAAGGCAAAAATCCTGCTGACTTGGATGTGGAAGTACCTGTCCAATACTGCAGCTGTTATGTATAGCTTTTCTTTACAGTGGGATTAAACGTAGAAGTATTCAATAAAAACTCAGATTATTATAAGGGAGATTGAAGAAACAAAACCTAATTTCAATATGTGTGTTTTACTTACCAAAATCAAATTTACAGTCCTTCTAGCTGTATATAAAGTTCAAATATACAAGTGTTTAATAAACTGATTGTACTTTTCCTCTCAGAAGGCAAAATATTTTGCATTAAAACAATGATTATGAGAAATGTCTTAAATTTTCACTTACCATGTGCAGTCTTTGCATATTGTGCAGCATCTATCAACAGAAATGCCTTGCAGATACTTCCTCTAGTTTTATGTTGAGAAAACAGGAAAATCAAAAAGAATGGAATGTAGGCTGTGGTTAAACAATTATGTATTTTATCAGTAAACCCTAAAAGATTTTAGGCCATCATAAGGGAAGAAACTAACAGGTAGAAACTAATCAGGGTAAAAGCTAAACTTTCTGTGACTTGCACCGTTTTTAAGGAGTTCTAAACCTTCTGGATAACTATATATATTCCTAAATATACTATTGTGAGTTTTATTAATGAGTGACATTATAGGGACAAGGGAAAACAGGGTTCTGGTCATTCTTTATTACTGCGCATTGAACTTGAGTAAATTCGGCCTAAAAGATACAAGAACAGAAAAAAAAATTATTTCTCTGCAGAAAGACAGGCCTTCATTTACATCTGAATTTCATGTGAGAGGTGTCACAGTAAGTAGAAATTCTTTTCCCAGCCTTAGAACATGTATCACATAAGGGCTAACCACAGTGCACTACACTTAGTGACTACAGGGATTATTTTTATGTAGTTCAGTTGAATATTTTGAAGTTAGCAGTTCATGGGAGATCAGAGCTCTGCTTTCTTATCAATGAAATAGAGGTTTCTTTGTTTTATTTCCTTTGAGTGAAATGACTATCTCAGCCTTTACTTTCATCTTAGTGATTCAAATAAGAAACAAAGGAAATCTTCATGCACTTTCTTTGCAAAAGCTATTCATAGGATATATCTTTGATTTACACGTGGGTATTAAATAAATATGTATGCTTGGAAAGGTTAAGATCTGTCAGTGTTGTTAAATTGAACACTTGTGTTTACCTACAGAGTAGGTATTGTGCAAAGAGGTGAAATAAGAGCTTCCTTCCTGGACTCACTATTGACCTTAACTGAGACCGCTCATGTTCTGTGTTTGTAGAGCTGAGATGTTTTCTGTGATCTTTTCACAGTGCTTCTCTGATTCAGAAATTATTAATCTGCTGAAGAATAGATAGTGATCAGAAGCTGCACTGAGACTGCCACAAAATGAACAACACAATTAACAATGCATCTAATCAACGGGCCTGTTATGGATAATTAATTCTTCCAAGTTAATGTTTAAGAATGCCTGCACAAATGTTAGGAAGCATTTTAAAATGTGATGCTTGATGTGATAACTTTAGTTAAAAAGTCTGTGAAATAAATTTGTGAATTTGAAGATTCAGTGACAGAAATGTACAAAGGGCAGAGTTTGCAGCAATTTTTTTGTGAACTGTATTCCTGGACTCTCACATAATGTGATTCAGTTTCCACATCTTGGGGACTGAATTCAACACCTTCACATTCTTTTATTTTAAGTAGAAAATAATGCTTTGCGTGTTAGTTGAATGTCTTTAAAAGTTCAGGTTTTTCAGTTATAAGCTAAATTTTGCAATCTATTTGGATAATTTTATTTTCTTGTTGCTCACTGAATATTTGCTGCTTAGTGATTAATTGGTTATATGTTGATTCACTAGTAATTCTTAATGGCACATAGATGTAGTAGCTTTTTGTGTCTCTTGAATGGGTAGATACAAAATTTAGAATTGGAATTCCCAGTTAAATTCTCACTTTTAGGAAGTCAAATTAGTTTACTAGTATTCTAGCCAATATTCATAACTTTTTCCCTATTACAGAAATCAATAGCTAAATTAGCCCAAATGTTATCTGTTCACATAACACCTGGCTGGAATTTTCTTCATTCCATATCTAAGTAGGGTGGGTTCCTTCCTATGTTAATTTTTAGCTGAAGTAGGTTGGATACCATATAGACGTATTTTTTCATTTTGAGGAATGATTGTGCTATATAGTCTCTGCTTTCTGTTCACAAGCTAAGTAATAATAAAGTCAGTAGTAATTTGCTAATCATCTTCCACTATTGAGAGTAAAAGATTGGATGGGTAGAGATTCTCAATCCTTTTTGAATCTTGTCCTTGACTAAAGTATTGTGCATCCTCTCTTACACTGGGTGAAAAAGTAAATATAGTGTCTGACTCATCTGGGTAACAAAAAAGCCCCCAAATAGTACAAACAGTTCCCCTGCTTTCATCTAGCATTCTTTTAACTATTTTAAATTCAGTACAATGGAAAAAGGCTTAAAAGCAGTTGGTGTGAATAACTTAATGTAGATCTGAAAAACAACTGCTGAGTAAAACTCAATTGACTCTGAATGTGATCCATATACAAACTCCTGAACTCAAGCTGAATCTCATGCAAGTATTAAATTGCAGTGCAGCCTTGGATTGACCCTTTAGGAAGGAAACAATACATAGAATAGTGTGTTTGATACCAAAAAAGCTCTACATTTAAGCATGCAAGCATTTGAACTTCATGAAAAAAAGAAAGCAGAAAAGATAAAGGCAGTTTAAAAGGTTAAGAGGGCATCTAGGAAAACAGAAAAAAATGCACAACATAAAGACATCTAATTTGTCTAGGTATGTTATTCCTTGCCTTAAAAGTTGACAGCAAATTACAAAAAAAAAATAGCTGATTTGATAGAAGACCATCTTAACCCTCAATTGTTCTGATTAAAGATGTTAGGTATCTTTAGTCTTTGACACTTGCCTTTTTATAATAAGCAATATGAAAATAAGAAGACTGTTCCGTTCATTCCATCTTTAACTGTGCAAACAAAACCAAAATATTTATCCAAATATCAAAAAATCATCCTATTTATCCAAAATAAATCTGGATAAACCATTCTCCTAGAAGTAGCTAAGTAAATTTTATTACGCTCTCTTCTAAATCATCTGTTGAGTTTAGTTTCACTCAATTGTGCTTACTTTCTTGAAGGAGTACAATGGCTCTCAAAATGTTTTCCCAAGAATACAGTTTAATGATACAAAGCACTTGGCAGCAATACTCCAGCTATAATTGTTCTTGACTACTCAATCCTCAGTAGTGGTATATAATACCTCTCAGTTTGAGGATTTGATCTGGTTTTAAAAGCCTGCAAAAATGCAGGGGGTGGTGGAGAGGCAAAAACAAATGGCCAGATGTGGGACAGTGGGAAAGAGAACACTTGGGACTTACTGAAACTGATTTCTTTATTAGGAAAAAATCAGTGCAACCATGCATCTGTAACAATATGAAAAGAATTTCATACTTAAGGCATGTAGGAACATCCTAAAGTGTGGGTTTGAATAATGAACGTCAGATCTAATTCACATAGGAAAGACTATCCTTGGCCAGTTGTGCAATGGGCATTCAGGTGCATCATTCAACATTTTACTGTACAGGAGTACTGGTCTCTTTTTGTGTGACACTTTATTTCTCTGTTGGTAGAGGTTAGCATTTCTTTAGGCTGTGATAGAATATTACCTGTTGTTTTGGAGACGTCTAGTGCCACCACTGCCTGTGATTTGACTGACATACTAAAGCAGGGACAAAGCTTCTTGGGCATGTGAAGCTCACTGTTAACAAAACTGGAAAGTACAGTTCAGCTTAGCAACATCTCATTGCCATGTATAGTGTGGGATTCAGCTCATGCTGTTTCTGTGGAGTCTTGAAAGAAAAATAAACACAAAATAAAGCTCTTACATGCTTCATTCACGGCAAAGGTTTTCTTTATCATTGTCCTTCACAGTCCATTACCACTTACATATTCTGTAGGATCAATTTTTCTTGTATTTTGAACAGGTATTGTAATTAACTGGGGAACAGAGTTAGAAGGAGCACTGACTGAGTACTAAACTGTCCAAGACAGACAGGAAGAGAAAGATTTTTCCTTTATGAAAACTGAATTCAGCAATTTGAATTTTTGGCTGGAGGATGACTGTACAATTCCCATTACTGTTTTGGCTAATCTGTGTAACATGAACAGGTCTTTAAAAATATCAGCTGAGCTCAGATTTTTTCTTCTCATGGAAAACTTATCCAATGCTAACCTCTGGAACCGCTTCAGTTCTGAAAGCTCACCAAAAAAGCTGAAACTTTCAAAGGCATAATACCTGAGCCAGAATTGTAGGAGCAAGAAGGAGGAAACATATTTTCATTGTATAAGACATGATAAGAAAGAACATTCTAGGAGGAAGTCCTGGTCCTGTCTCATGCATGGAAAATATGAGCCTTTGTCATGTATGGATACTATACAGGGTCAATAGGTGTGTATTCCTCCTGGAATTCCTTCTCATCAAGAGAAAAGGCCAGCAGAAGGGCAAAAAATTTGAGTATAAAAGTACACTTTGTGCTTTGTGTTTATACATTAATGGTTGGATGGTGGAAGCTCATCGTGTGGCTACTGCAAGGAACAGAATGAAGGAATAAACACAGTGTGGCTTGAGCCACCCACACTGCAGGCAGAATTCTGGTTCTTCTTCATTTTTGTCACCTAAGTGAGATGCAGTGATCTGAATACTTTCAAGTGGATTTCATGCTGCCTGACAGGAAGATCCCATTATGCTTAAAAGCACCTTTTCTTTCTGGTAAACCAAATATATGTGAGTTGAGCTTGACTGTAAACGGGCCTTAATTTTTATACTAATTTTGTACTAATACATTCCACAAAGAAGTTTGAGAAGTAGGGTTTAATGGGAGGGTAGGCATAAAGAAACCATTTCGGGTTTTCTGATACTTTCAAGTAAATTCAGGAACTATAGAACAACTTCTGTTGGAAGTCACTATTTTACTTCTGCAGTAGCTCAGCTATGAAGCTGTGTAGCAAGAACATTTTCTACTAAAAGATTCTAATGAGAAGGGCAAACCACACAAAAGACTGGACAATTCTAAATCTTCTAGAATTAATTTTAAAAGGAAAGATGAAAAAAAGATGTGTTTGGAAAGGACTAAGATCTGTGATCTGCAGTCTTGAAGAAAAAAGTTCAATCTAAACAGAAAGCTTGAAGGTTTTCAGTCTTTGCTGTCTGAGAGCATAAAAGCATGGGGATTCAGGTGCAAAAGGAATTACATCCGAGAATTGCAAAGAAAAGCAGTAGATTACAAGGGGCAAAAGGAACTGTATCTTAAAAGTGCAAGGGAACGTTACTAGTAAAACTTCCTCTAGTCCAAGTGAAATTTAGAATTCAATATAAAGTAACACTTCCTGTAAAAGTACTAATGGGAAACATAATATGCAGCTTGTCTTGGCTGACAGAGCAGAAAAGAAACTTAGAGGACTTATTCCTGTTTTTTTCTTAAAGGCTAATCCAGGAGAAGAAAGGGGTAAATGTTGAATATATTGACTGAGATATCTTGTAACCTGTGAATACAGCTCAATGTACAGAACAATATGCCTTTTTTCACTTATCTCCCACAAAAAGTTTAATATTTGCTCTCATTTCCTTAATAAGGGTGAGTGTTACAGCCTTAAAAGTTTCCGAATGAAATCATGTATTGGGTCTCTGTATCCTGTGGTCATCAGCTACGAGCCACTACTCATGCTGGGCTCTCACTACATTGTCCTGATGCAATTGGATTATAGCACCAGGTGGGAGGATCAGTTTTCACTGGAGAAAGAATGAACTACTCTAATGCACCAGGACAGTGGAGGGCTGAGCACAACAAATAACTAGCTGTGCTTTGAAGCTTTTTTTCTTCCAGTGATTAAAGTCCCTGCTTAAGTGCTTATGCTATAGTTATAATGAAAGCCACTAGCTTTAAACAATTTTCTAATTTCTTCCTTCCCCACCCTGCCACAAAGACACTCGATTTTCAATACACTATTTCAGAAAGGAAAATTTTAACAATAAGGTATAATTATGGAGCTATGTTATGCTGTTTAGAAAATCACTAAAACATATTCTGGATTAAAACAATACTGGTAAATATGCTGCCTAATTATTGAATAGAAATTAGAGAGGTCCTGCTGTTTTTCTGTCTTCTTGAAGGATTCTCAATGATCTGTGAGTGATTATACCTCCCTCTGAAGCAATTACCACCGAATTTGTAGTAAATTCAATCTGATCAAGACATCGTTAGTTGCAAGGAGTAAATTAAAGCCCAGATCTGTTGTAGAAAAGCCAATTTCAGCCTTCATGGTACTTTACTAATTGTCTAATGAAAAAACATCGAAGTCAGAGTTTTTTTTCACTGGAGAGCTGCATGTCAATAATGCAACTATGCATGGACTGGAATAGCACTTGAAACCTTCTACACTTAGAGGCATAGACTCATCCACCATACTACAGTGTTCCCAGGAACACCCAGAAAGAAAAATATGCCTACAAAGCATATTGCTTCCCCTCTTTCTGCCAACAGAGCAGGAAAAGGTAATACTACTGCAGCAACATACACTGAGGTTATACTATTGTCATTATAACAGGGCTTACTTCCAACAGACTCCATGTCTGCCACATTGTGAAGGAAAAAACTGAACATCAGCTGGTGCTGCTTTACCCTTTACACTGAGAGGGGAAGAATAATTTACAGTATGTTTACTACTCCACAGAGACACCACTAACCCAACCATGGCAATGCACAGGGGAGTACACCATTTAAGAATCATAACAATTAAAGCAGGAAAGAAAATTACAAGGTTGCATCCTACTCTGATAGCTCATCTGCATACTGTTGATTTGATATTCCTTATTTCCAGATTTCAACTGATCCATGGGTTTGAACACCTAGCCTGCTGCTTTGCTTCATTCAGTGATCATTGTAGTAAACCCTGAGCATCAGATACCAGAACCCTGCAATGACAGGAGCCAAGATTCTGGTTATCTGTTAGACTGAATAAAAAGAACTGTTGCACAGCTTCAACAAACAACTAACACTTATTGAAGAGATTTTGAATTCATTAGGTGCTTTCTTGCAACCTTTACAGTAAGACAAATATGTAGTCAGAAAAATTGAACCCAGTAAGACAAACATGTACTCAGAAAAACTGAACTCAGTGTATCACACAATTTTTTAGTATTTATAATTTTAATACATTCAGTATTTCTATAAATTCAGATATTTTTACTATGGAGTTTTATAGAAGTTTGCCTGCTTGAAATCACTAAGCAATTTTTAAAAACACCAAATGACCAACTGCTTTATAATGCTGTTTTTAACAGACTATATCATAATAGGAAATGTCCTACAAGGAAGTAATTTTGCAATTAAGTAAAAAATATTAAAATTTCAAGTAACTTTCTTTACAGCTCTCTCTTATACACCTGTAACATTTCTGGCCTAACTAAATTGTTTTGGTGACAGCAAAACAACAGCCTCTTCAAATGATGTGTAATTTGTGGATTTCTTAGCAATTATAAAGTGACAGGATTAATTATATTCAAGATTGTATTTTAAAGTAATCAATTTTATCAGTCAATTTTTAGTCCATGTAACCACTTGTATTGAAGTCAGTTGCATTATTAATCAAGTTTTTCAGTAGCAACGCATTTACAGGTAACTCAGTTTTAAGATTTTCACTGAATGTGTAATATTGCATACACAAATCTGACATTTTATTTATGCATTTTACAACACAGAATAAACAGTTTATTAAAGGCTGCATACACTATCCACAGTCTATAAAGTGTCTATCAGTCATAGCATTTTGAATTTTAGCATAACAAAACATTTATTCCACAGTGGGATTTTGAATATGAAAATCCTCTTTGCTCTGAAAACAGTTCCTGCAAAAAGCCACACAACCCAGATCCTGAAAAACATTCATGCCTATAAATTATACTCATTACTGGAAGAATTTTAATACGGTAGGCCAGCAATTATTTTCAATGCCTCTTAAAACTTGTACCAAAAAATATACGTTCTCCATAAAATCAAAAAATAAAATATCTGAAAATGTTCTGTGATAAATCTAGAAAAAGGGGAGGAATCCAGTATTAAAAGTTAAATTCTGCTTTCACATACACAATTTAAATTGATACCAATGCATAGTATTTGTACAGCTGACAGAAGAGTTTGACTCCGTCTGCAGGATTAAAATGCAACAGCTATGAAAAGTATGCAAACTGTTTATTTCACAAGTTTCACTTTGTCCTTTAGAACTCTAAATTTGGGATTGTTATTCACTTTCTTATTGAATATGACTAGGATCTCCTCTTCTGTTTTGTGATATTCACCAGCTACTGCATAATATTGAGCTACCACCTGCACAAAGACAGAGAAATGTTTTTAGATGGTGAAGATGATTCCATTGTAAGCAATAATACATTTACATTACTGCATTAAAAGTGGCATGAAAACTATTGTGTTATTATTCCTTTCAGAACTAGCACTGAATTTCTTGTGTAGTTCAGTAAGCAATAAAAAACCTGTCCTTCAGTTGACATTCTGTTAATTGATATTCCATTTAAAAATGTTGAACTTTTTTTGTTTATGCCAGCCAGAATTTTCCGAGCTTCGGCATTACATAAATAAATTCACAAGACCAAAGGAGATTTAAAAAACCATGCTGTACAGTACCTTTTTTCTTAGTTTTTTAATTGAAATTTCATTGTCTGGAGCCTGTTTCAGAACTGCTTTGATGGTTCCTTTCCAGTTGAATTTACCTAGAAAATAATTAGGTGTACAACATTGTTAGTAAAAAGAGGTATTCTGGGTCTTCTCTACTAGTAAACAGCCATCAATCTCCTCATTTTGGAACCAGTTTGGCTGCCACAATAGTTGTTACCTTACTGACCCTACGACAGGGTGTCTTAAGCATGAAGTCATTTTATATTCAGCTGTTCCTGAATATAAAATGGAATAGAGACAAAGAATCAATACAGTACTTGAACAACAGGGGTCAGAATTCTTTTTACTTAACCTCTGATTTTCAGCTATTAAGCAGAAACTCTTAAATTATGCAGGAACATTTAAGATCCTGTCTCTTCACACCTCAAGCACAAGCAGTCAAATTTGACCATACCACCTTCAGAGGTCATTAATTGTGGTTTCCAAATAAATGATCTGTATGTTCAAACACAGAGTATGACGGGATAGGCAGAAGTAGGTTTATCTAAGCATAAACTAAGGTCCAACGTATCTGAAGTCAAATTTATGACTTTCTGAGCAAAAATGGGGATATGAGAGATACCAAGAGGTCTAAGAGTTGTTACCCTTTTTGTTGTGTTGTCTAATGTGCATGGCAGCAGGGAAGAGACCCACTGTGGTGAAACCTCAGTGTCCACTGGAACCAAGCATAGCCAAAGGCTGCCAGCACAGCACAAACAACAAATTAGAGAAGTAATTAATTATCAGGTGTTAAGAGTAGCACAGGCTACTTACTCTGGAACAGATGTGTATACTGAATATACACATATTTATGTATCCTCAGGCACATTTTATTTCATGGCTTGCTACAGAAGCCGTATTTATATCATGCATTAAGTCTTTTGCAGAGTAGTTTTGTAATGATCTAAATCTTTAAGATAAATCCTTTCTAAATCCTTTAAGAATACCTTTATCTGTTCCCACATTTTCTTCATTGCCATTCATGTTTTCTGTTTCCATGTCTTCTGAAATGTTTTCAGTTTTCATTCTCTTTGTTTTGGTATGAGGTTCCTCTAGAGATGGAATTGGATGAACAGACACAAGAAGATTTTTAAAAGTTCTGACATGACTTAAGTTTTTGTTCTTGTAACATGATTTTATATTTGCAAAGTGGTTCAGATTTCATAAAAGAAATGTGCAGTCATTGTTAAAAATAATCTCATCTGCATATCTAATGCACTGCTTTAAAATTCTACTTAGATAGTTTACTGAGCTTTGGAATTGAGAAAAAGCATTTTCAAAACAGACATGAATATAAGTTGTATGTATACCTTCTACATGTTTATGTTTGCGTTTCTTTACATTTGTTTCCTCTTCTGTTTCACTGTGATTGTAATTTCCATTTATTTCAAATTCATCCTCCACGCTCTCTTTTCCTTTTTTGGACTTCTTACTCTTTTTTACTTCTGCCTGGTTTTCCAATTTCAAATCTTTTTTCTCCTTCTTTTTGTTCTTTTGCCTCTCTTCTTTTCGTTCCCTCTTACTCTTTTTTCTCTCAGTTTTTCCATCTGTAATTCCATTTTCTTCTGTCTTTGTATTTTCCCCAGTTTCTTCAGACTGCTGCTCTTCCTTCTGTTGTGGTTTGTCTTGTTCTTTTTCATTTGAAATCTTTTGTTGAAAGAAAGATTATTACAAATTTTACATGCCTTTTTTTGACATTGCAATGTTCTTCTCCTAGATCATTGGTAACTGTTCAGAACACTGATACCCTGAAATCAATTAAATTGCTCACATGTGATGTCACCAGTTACCTGAGAAGCAGCACTAGTGAAATAATGTGCCTGATTCTTCTTCTAACTTAACAGACTAAATGCTAATTAACATCACAGAAGAAATGTTATCTTACAACATATGTAATTCCTAGTTGAAGTAAGTGTCTACTCTGTTTTCAATTATTTGTTAAACGTAATTAAGAAGTGACAACTCTTTAATTTACAGAAACAAAACTACAGCACATCACAGGAAGATGCAGAATTTATTCCCAAATACACAGCCCTTGAGTAATAATCTCTTTTGCCATCCACTTCCCTGTCTTGGATGTGTTTGGGACAACAAACCGTTATGGCATGATGCTAAAGAAGGCACTCCTGGTTGTTTTAATTGTACTTTTCTCAACATATTTGGTTTTCTTTTAATGTTCCTGGGCTTCTAATTATTTTCTCGTAGAATAATTAATATATTAATGAAAAATTTAATGTTCAATTTAAATTTTAATAATTACAAGTGAATACAATTACTGAAATGTTGGTGTAGCTATTTAGAAAGAGAATAGATCTTTATATTTGCAATTTAACACCAACATGTTTTTATAAAGAGTTATTTTAATTAAATTTGACTTCTAGTTAAGAATTTCCATTGAGTATATACACTTCAAGGTATGTATTACAAATCATACCATAAGACCTTTTTAAGAATTCTTAAAGGTGAATTGAAATGCTGTGTTATATATTTTATTTTAATGCTATGCTCCATGGACAGTGTAATTGTTTACATTTGTATTTAAATAAAAGGTTTTCAGATTGAAGACTTCCTTAAAAATTAGTTTAAGTCAAGGGAGAACTGCTTATGATTTTAGTGAAGTTGTATAAACTCAGTATTACTGCTCCAGCAAAACAGTGTACTTCAGTGTTCAGAATTTAGGTTATGTTCCTATCCTTTAGTAAACGTGTTTCTTTCTTTCCTGGCTCTTATATTTGGATTCCTCAGAAAAACTGCAAATAAACTTAACTGGAACCATCAAATCAGAAACACAAAGCATCATCAACAGGTGATTAATGCCAAAGCTATGCCTACAGTCTTCCTCAAAAGAATGGAGGAAAGGAGGGAGAGCATCTTTACATCAGCTGAGAAATGAGTTTCTCCAACAGCTTTCAAGCAGCAGCAATAGATGCAAACAAACAACACCTTACCAAAACATACTAAGCTGGTAATGAAATACCAAAGCTTTAGGCACTGACCAAAGGTCAGAGTGGTCCACAATTTGGACAAAGAAATAAGAGGAACCTGGGCCACAAACACGTCTTAGCGTGTGACAAAAGACTGGCACACATTTGTACAGCAACAGTTTTGTGTTCCACAAACAAACAATTTAGTCAAGAAATATTACATCGTAACATAAATCTATTGGAAATGTGGGAGACAATGCTTCCACTAACATCTACACAGGGAGTCTGAAAGGTTTTCCTTCAAACATTTTGGAGCACATTCCTGTTTTATAATGTTGTACCTCCAGTTAAACTTACGTTTCTGGTTGCTTCTGAGAAAACATCCCACACCTGATCTTGCAAATTGCTGTCATTAATTCTCAAACTGTTCTTGATCCAATTCTGTGCATAGAAAAAACAACAATAACTGAAAACATGCATCTCTGATTTTACTTCTTCATTACCATATAATTAGTTCTTGATTTTTATTTTTCATTTAAGAATCGAATCACTGCTTTTGACTAAGATCTGGTTAGAGATCTTTGCTTTAAGCAAATGAATGTATTTTACTCCTTTTCATCTTTCAAGCCTCCTTGCTAAATTCCAACAGCTATCCCCAAGTGGTAAATATATACAAAAAATAATCCTCAAGCTTTTTGATACAAATGGCTATGTTAAGGTCCCACCAAATCTTCTGACTGTTGCCATGAGATGAAACATTAATGATCTGATCTTATTTCTTTGTGTACTGGACATATGGTCACGTTCCTAAATGGATACCTTAGTTTATTACAGTAGAGTATAATTTAAACAAATATCTCAGTGCAAACATTTGAAAGTTGTTTGGGTTACTGCAGGTGCTCCTGGTGAAAATGAAAATATGGCAGAAAATTATGCTGTTCACACTATCTGTAAGAGATCAAGTTTTAGAAATGTAAAATTCAATGTTAAATGTAATGTAAACATTTTTGCATTGCAATGAAAACCCCAGAAAAGGTGCATTTGTAAATTGGAACAATTAACTGCAAAAACTTTTTATCTTCCACGGCAATGTATCTTATCAAAAAGAGAGGCTTCTGGAAAATACCATTTTTCCTGCTCAGAACATTAATTCTGTAGGGAAATAGTCTAACCTTCAGCAAATTCACCACAGCTCTGTAAAGTTCTATTTGAGTGCTTTGGAAGCACTTCCTGATCTTCTCTCAGCCTAACAATCTGAGGCACAGAACAGAGAAGGGGGGGAAAGAGGCCCTTTTGTGAGTAATCCTTTATTTTTAATGAAATTCTTTACACACAGTAAATTCTCCAAATCTGTAATTTACTTTAGTGAAGCATACAGAGTGGGAGATTCTGTCAGAATACTGAGTAACAGGAAAACTCTCAAAACAGGATCCTGCCTTCAGGAAAAAACAAAGCCAAAGAAATAAGAAATCTTTAAAAGTATGTCTAAGAATTTGGACATTCAATAGAAATAGCAAACAGTCAAAAAAGAAAGGTATTGAAAACAGAACAAACCTATATATGGAGATTAAGCGTAAAAGGTAACTCTCTGGCTTAACACCTAATTCAACTGGTAGACCAAGAGTCCTTTTAAGGCAATAAATGTATTTTACAACTACTGCCTATTTGAAATTCAGTTATTACACAATCTGTACAAATGCCCAAATAAGCAATTTGTCCTACCTTTGTTAAAAGAGAGTGGCATTCCCTAAAAAAGTCTATTTTTATGTTCACTGCAAATCTCTATTAAAACATACCTGAAACTTTACTTTTTTTCTTGGAATGTTATCAAAGGCACGCATTTGCTCCAAGATGTTCCGCACTTTAGGGTTTATGTTTGGCTTCTTCATTATTTCATGAATTTTCTGAATGAAGAAAACCAGAATTAAATCAGCAAAGCAGCATAAGGATCAGGTGTGCAAGTCTGAAATACACTGCACACAAATCACCCAGCACCTGCAGCTGGTATAGTCTGCTCATAGGAAATGTTCAAAAAACATGAGAAAAACACTGACCTTTGGCTCCATTGTAGCTTGTTAGATGTGTCAAAGTTATCTATATAAACATTTATACCTATGTAGTAGGCAGAGGCAAGCAGGACTGCTCACCAGTGCTTTCTGATGAATAAGTTACAAACTGTAATAAAAACATTTCAAACTAAAGTTAACTGTATCACAGAAGGGATTCCTGCAGCATGAAAATGACCTGCATTAAGAAAAGCAACTTTTTGGTTTTGGAGTTAATGATGAAAAATCAGGCTTACTTTTGATGCCACAGCTGACATGCATTTCTTCTGGCAGCAGTGCCACCTTCAAAAAGCATTTATCCCTATATGACAGCTCTGGATATTCCAGTGCTATGGGTGTCAGCACAAGAGAGATTAGACCAGGGCCTCAAGGCAGTCCCTTGAACAGAACTGCTGCTTGTGGGGGGTAAAAAGGCTCTGGGCTTCCCAGCACCTAGAGAGTGCAGCCATTGGGCACTCTAGAGCCTTCCTGTACTTCTGAAAACCTGATGATTGAAAGGCTTTGTGCATATGTTAAGACTACCAGAAAAAGGTGTCTGGTAATAATCCCTCATCCTTCTACATAAGAATTACTCACTATTGAGGCAGCTACCATAACCTGCCTACCATTGCTCATAAGCAACAGCACTCACATCATGCTTTCTTTACAAATGTCCCCAAACAGTGTTCAATCTCAACAAGAGCACTCATCTCTGACTTTAATGGTATTCATCATATGCTTCAAGTATGTGTGTAGCTTAGCACCTTCTTAAGATGTTGATAGAAATCAACAATTCCATGCATAAATGTGACCTAATTTATTACTAATGGGGTTTTAAAGACATGTTTGAGGTCCTTCCAAAAACCTTTGAAGGACAGTTATAAGAGGGTAGCTTCTTGTGTAAGACAGAAACGGTAGGAGATATTTCCATCCATGCTGGAGCTTCTCCTGCTCAACATATTTACAAAATATCTGACAACAAGACAGAAAATTCTACCAATGATATGAAGCTATTCATATCATATATGAGGACTATGAGGATTCCAGAAAGATCTTAAGAAAATGAGTGACTAGGTAATAAAGAGGTGAAACACATTCAACACAAATTCATGTAAAGCAAGAAGAAAAGGAAAAGCAATCCTAATTTCACATCTAAAATGGCAGGCTTTAGTTGACCATTAGAGCTTAGACACAAGATCTCAGGGTTAAAATAGCCAATTCCATGAAAATGCCAGCACAATGATCAGCAGCAGTGAACAAAAACCAAACAAAAAAAACCACCCAAAAGTAGATTAACTGACGAAAAACAGTTAGAAAGGAATAAAGGACACAGAAAACAGAATTATGACACGTTGTAAATCTATGGTTCACTCATATCTTGAACAGCATTTCACAAGCATACAGTAGAGTGGGAAGATTTTAGAAGACCAAAGATGTAATTTACAAATGAAGAACTGAGTAGGGTAGGATTTTTGAGCCTTGAACAAAGAATATGAGATGGGGAGGGATGCCTGACAGAGATCTACAAAAGCATAAATGGCATGAAAAAACAAAGACAACTACCAATGTCTCTTTGTATGCAGCTGGGAACATTATGCTAAATCAAACCAGTAAGAGAGACAGATTCAAAACAGAAGACACATTTCTTACCAGGATAAACACAGACCTACCAAGGAAATGCCAGAAGACAGATTGGGATATTGGTAAAAACAGATTTCTGGCTTGGGCCAGTATAAGCTCTTTTCTGCCTTTGATAATTACAGACAATAGTTACTGTAGGTGCATTCAGTACAAACCATACCTGAATCCACTCCTGCTGTTTAGCATCTCCTTTGTTAGTTTTGGCTTCAAAGCCTTTCCCACCGTATTTCTGGTCTTCACTTACACACTTCACATGTTCCTTATAGTCATCACCCCTATAATATAAGAGATTTTTAACCAAAGGTCACTGAAATGCTTCAGTCTTCAAACTATGCAACACTTAGCTAACCAACAAGCAGAAGTAATAGATGATTTAAACGAACTGATCATTTAAACCTTATTACTGTCAATGCTTAAACTATTAAAATGTGATGTGCTAAAGTACATGCTTGTAAGACCACAAGCATTTCTGTCATGCTACAGCTCTCAGTGAAAATTTCTGACCTGCATTTCTTGTATTTGTGATAAGAGCGAGCAAGGTTATTTCCCATTCTTCACATACCAGAAATCCTTGCCACAATCCATGCAAGACAGGCACTGACAGTTTCTGCAGATGTTCACATGCTTTTCAACCTGTGCTTTCTTCACAGCTTCTCCACACGCATTGCATGTGAAAACTACCATGTCGGCGAGTGGTCAGGAGCCTCTTCCTTCCCACAGAAGCGCAACTCTAGGAATACAAAAAGAAGAAGAAGATCTTAATCTACAGCTTGAAAGAACCACTTGGAGGGCCGAAGCGAAACACAGCAGTGCACCCACAGACAGACAGGCAGGGTGAGCAGCCCGGTGCTGCACCTGCAAGACCTCTTTTCACCTGATGGCCTCCCTGAGCCATGCAGGGCAGCTCAGAACCCCGGGAACCAGCAATCCCTGTATCCGCCACGCCAACAGGGAACCAGCAACCCCCGCACCCATCACCCGAACGGAGAACCAGTAACCCCTGTACCCACGGCCCCAACCCCGGCCCGGTGACCCCCGTACCGCCCCCCGCGCCGATTCGTGGCGCAGGCGGTTCCCCGTCCCCCTCCTTTCCCCTGCCGGACCCCGCCGCTCCGTCCCGCTCCCCGCAGCTGCAGACCCATCTCGGCCGGGCCCCGCCGANCGGCCGGGCCCCGCCGAGCGGCAGCGCTGGGGGTGCCCGGGCCGCGCGATGTGGGGAGCCCGGCGTGGCCGCCACTCGCGCTCCTGAGCGGCAGCCGGCTGCTGCTGTGCCGTGCCGTGCCGTGCCGGGCCGGGCCGGGCCGCGCCCCCGCTCCCGCTGCCCCGCACCTCAGCGGCCGCCGCCGCCTCCCGCAGCCGCCCCGCGCGGCACGTGCCGCACCGACCCTTCCGGCCCTCGCCGCCCGCGCCGGCGCTGCCCCCGCCCCGCGCCTGCCCGCAGCGGAAGGGGAAGGGGAAGGGGAAGGAGAAGGGGAAGGGGAGGGAGCGGCGGCGGAAGCGGCCGCTGGCGGGGATGGAGCTGGGAGGTGGCCGGAGCCGGTAAGCGCTGGGCTGGGCAGGGCCGGCTCCTGCCCTTCGGCCGCTGTCCTGCCCTGGCCGCGCCGCGTTCCCCGCCCGGGGCTGTGTGTCCGTGTGCTCCTCCCGCCGCAGCCCCGTCCCCCGAGCCCGGCACCGGCCGCTCGCCTGCCCTGTCCCCGGGCAGAGCCGGCCCGCAGTGAGGCAAACCCTCCCTCTGTCCCCTTCCTCGTGCGGCACCTCGAGCCTGGGCTCCACCTGGGCAAGGCTGAGGGGAGCTTAGCCATAAATAGAGGCTGTGCCCGAGGGGTTCCCCCTGCTCGGGAGCGGCTCCCCGAGCCCGCCGGCCTGGGGGGAGACACGCACCTGACGGATGAGAGGCAGTTCGAGGTCAAAGTAATTGGAGGATGCCGTGGTGAGAGATGTTCACAGGGAAAGCAGATCGATGTGCTTTCTCTATTTTAAAGCCTGGTCAAAACATGA
>VWZP01000982.1:1940579-1965423 GCA_013396995.1 Dicaeum eximium | reverse complement strand
CCCCCCCCCCCCACGTAATTCAGTAGATTCAGTAGGAGGTGGGGAATCACAGAGGATTAATTAAACAGGATTAAACAGGATAAATTAAAATATGGAACCCTTATAATTCATGAGATTTGAGAATGGGGTGACCACTATCTGGTCATGCTTAACAGAAGGTGGTTTTCCTACTTGGTTCCTTAGAATAGGAAGGTTTTCCCCCTTCATTCCTGGTTAGAAAACTAGAAATTCTGGTTGTCCTAATAGTTGGAATTGTCATGTTTACAAGCACACAGGGATTGTAAAGCATTGCATCCTTGTTAGCAAAAAAAAAAAAAAAAGTATAAAAAAGTATAGAATTCAGTGTAAATGTGTTGTGTTGAAATGTGACTTGTGTTTTCAACCTGTTAAGAGGGGATTCTTTTCATTCAGATATTACATTGTATTAAAAACAATACAATGCTAACGTGTTTAATGACAGATCCGCTGTGGAAATGTACGTAGCTAGAACAGCAACAAATGCCTCAAATAATACTAGTACTATGTACTAGTACCCTTTTGAGTTTAGAGGATGAAGAAACTGAGGTTTTCTTCTACAAATGCTACTGATTTTGTACATGCAATGCGTTTTTGCATTAGAATCTAATTATTGTGGAAGTTGTCTAAATTGGGGTGCATTTTTTTGTGGTTATGGTGTTCAGTTTACTGGCAGCACCATTAGATTTTTGCAGGTGCTCTTTGTTATAAGCAAAGCTCTGTTAAAATCTGTATTTCATATTGCTGTGTATCTGTTGGTGAGCAATACTGTGACTCATCTTTAACCAGAAAAATGTCATTAGTGATCAAATTGCAGGTATAAGCTTAAGTCTGTTTCCTTTGAAAGCTAAAGTAAATTGTAAAAAATGTTCTTAATATTTTAAATTAACTTTGCAATTTAATATTCACCTTAGCATTTTATTTCATTGTAGGTAATTTAAGTGATTTTCTAGCATGGACACTGTTGCTAGCCATAGCTGTCATCTTCTGCAGCAGCTACATGAACAGCGCATTCAGGGGCTTCTCTGTGACTGCATGCTGGTGGTAAAGGGTGTCTGCTTCAAAGCACACAAAAATGTATTAGCTGCTTTCAGTCAGTATTTCAGGTATGTGATAGAAAATTCTTCACTTTAAAAAGTTAACTAAATGCTGTTGGCTGAGGTTTTCTCTGAGAAGGGTATTTTTTACTGTTGGTCGCAGACTGAGTAACTCTTGGGAGCACAAGGAGAAAAGGGAAGTTGTTTGTCCAGAGATAAAGCTGTGTCAAGTATTCATAGTATGCTCTTTGATTTTGACATTTTCATAATTTACTTGCTTATAGTGCTTCATATAATGGATTTTGGCACAGACCTGCATTCAGTATTTCCCCAGAAAAAGATAACTGCTTACAAGGAACATAGTAGAGTATATGAACTCTACCAGAGGGGTTCCCCCTGCTTGGGATCCAGATAAGGGATATAATTGATAAAACATTATCCATTTCCAAATAATGGAACTTGTTCTTGTCTGGCAGTTTTTAGACCTTGTTTTTTGAAACATCTCTAAAGCTTGACTGCTAATTCATTTGTAAGAAACCTATTTCTATGTTATGACCAGGGAAAAAAAGATAAGAGGTTCCTTTTTCTCCTCTAGTGCTGTACTGATGATGAAGTGCAATTATGCTCAAAGACCAAATTTTTAAAGTACTTAAAAAAGAACTAAGAGCTCAACTTCTATTAAAATTCAATAGGATATAAGTGGCTAATTACTTTAGGCTCTCAACCCAGATCTGTTCATTATAGTTCTGGTTTTAATTTATGGTCTAGATTTATGAAAGAATTTGGATGTGGGCACTGGCTTCAGAATATCCCCTGCGTTTCTAAAGTTTCAGTATAGACTCACATTTTCTTAAGATTTATATCATGCCCACATTTAAACAAACCCAAATTTGAGATTTACAAACCCAAATTTGAGGCTCCACAAAGAGGAACCATTAAGTTTGGGGCATCTTTTTGTGTAGGAAAGTAACTACATATGAGTGACCTGATCCCATCTATATGTCATTGTTTACTTTGGAAGTATCAGGATTTCAATGAGTATAAAGTTTTTGACTGTGAAAGAGTATGAACCTGCTTGATCTAGGACTGCTTGTGCATGTGAAGAAGTACATCTATGATGCTGAGAATACTTTATATCAAATAGTAAGAACTTTTGTGAATTCATTAATTTTAAGGATTCAGTGACAATTCAGTGGGTATTGGTTGCACTGCTGTTTTAAGATTATGTACCTGTACTCTTCATTATCCTTTTACATGGTTGTTATCCAGTACCAGTAAAAAATGTACCTTTTTTGATATGAGAGAACAAATTGAAAATAATGCCATCTTCTTTTTTAATATTGCCATCCTCTTGTGTATTTGTGGAGAAAGAACCAATGCTAAGAACTTTGATAGGCTTACTGATGGAGTTCAATGGACAAGCTCAATTGCCAGAGGAGAAGAGTTTTGCTAACTTTGAAGTCTATCTTCTCCATTTTGCTAGAAAATTTATGTCCTGTTTGATCTGCCATGATAAAAGGAGAAAAACCATTCTGAGTCAACCCATTCTGCAAATTGTGCATAAATTCACCACTGCACCTAATATGTGAAGAACGGTGGATAAGAAGCCACAAGCACAGGGTGTTATTTGAAAACATAAAAAAATACAGAATTAAAGTTAGATAAAGGATCATTTACTTAGATTTATACTTCAAGTGCACTAATGTAGGACTAATATATGAGACAAGTATTTGATCCGTTTTGAGAGATTAATCTTCAAAAACACAGCAATCTAAGTAAGACTTTAGAGTACAAACTTCTTTCATACCAAGCAGCCAATTTGACATGTATGTAGGTTTTTCTTACTGAAGTGTTTGCAAATTATTTGTGTTTGTATTTGAATATTTGCCTTATTTTACCAGGACCCTTTTCCAGAATTCCTCAGGCCAGAAGAATGATGTGTTTCACTTGGACATTAAAAATGTAGGTGGCATAGGCCAGATCCTGGACTTCATGTACACCTCCCATCTGGATCTTAGTCAGGACAATGTACAAGCTATGCTGGACATTGCACAGTGCCTCCAAGTGCAAAATGTGCTGAACATTTGCCACACCTTTTTAAAGTCTTCCACAGCTGTGGAGCAGGCAGCCAGCATGCCATGCAATAGTGTGTTTCCACTGCAGAGTGCTTTGGGTTCGGATCCCAGCTGTGCCGGTGACACCTACGGGACAAACCTATTGCCTGAGTGCTCGGCTGACACACAGCCTAACAAAGTCTTGGCTGAGCACCACTCACGTGCATCACAGTCTGTCAATCTGCACACCCCATCTGATGGACAGAAACCACCACAAGATTCCTTAGATGGCAACTGCACAGAGCTTCCATTTAAACAACCGAGTTACTACTATAAACTACGCAACTTTTACAGCAAACAGTTCTATAAACAAAACACTTGCCCTGATCAGGAGAGAGGAGCAGAACCAGCCTTTTCTTACAACACATCCACAGAAATAAACACAGCGGAGAATAATTCTTGCACTGTCAATCACTCTGAGTGTATTCTGGAAACCTCTGAACATTTACCATCAAACTTTCTGGTTCAGTCTGCAAGTGAAGCTCCTCCGGACCAAAATGCAGAGAGCACAGTTATGCAGCCCACCAGACAGATGCAGCTGAAAAAGGCAATACACCTCAAAAAGTTAAATTTTCTAAGATCTCAGAAATCAGCAGAGCAGCTGCCTGAGCCCCAAAGAGATGACAGCAGAATAACAGAAGTAATTGAACCTGTAAATGAAAGTACCACGGACACAACAGATGTTAGAATTACTGATGAAAAAGAAGCTGAAGATTTAGTGAATTCAGAGAATTTTGAGCAAACTGTTGAAGTGGAAAGATCTCAAGGTCCTTTGGAACAAGAAGGACAATCACAGACTCTTCAGTCACAGAAACAATATACTTGTGAGTTATGTGGAAAGGCTTTCAAACATCCAAGCAATTTGGAGCTACATAAAAGGTCTCATACAGGTACAGTTATCAGTTACTTGGTCTGCAGACCAAATACTTCAATTACAGAGAATATCTTGCAGTGTCTCTTAATTCAGAGATGCTGGTTAAGGGTCTACTTTCAAAAGGCTGTGGTTTGTTTTGTTGTTGTTTTTTTTTTTTTAATGCATAATCTTACAGAAATAAAGGACTGTAATACCAAGATTTGCTGGGAGTTGTAGAAAAGATTTCTCCTCTGTATTTGGGGTTTTGGTGCTTTTTCAAAGAATATTGTGTGAATTTGGTGAAAATGAAATTTCAATGAAAATTTTGTTTTTGTCCTGCATTTAGATGAGTCATTTCTAGTCAGTTTGTCAGGTGGCCCGGATGTTTAAGCCAGATGACAACAAAAGCTGTAAACAAATAAATGGTACTATAATTATACTAGAATACCTCTGTTTTCTGTAGGCATATATTCATTGTAAGATACAAGTGATTTGGGCTTGGTAGTAATTTTTTTAACCTGTAGAAATATGCCTTATAACAACTTTAATTGTGTTTACCTAGAGAGTAAGGCTCTTGCAGGCTGCAGAGTAAATGGGAATTTTGAATTAATGTACTGTGTTTTAAAAACTGACAGGTAATATTTTTAAGCCTCACACAGATTTATTTCTAAGTATCTTTTCCTTCTAGTGAAAAACAAGACCTAGTTTAACTTCAAATTAATTAATTAGTCTGTTCAATTTAACCAGCATATTATTAGATATGCTTCTTTAGAAGAGTTTTTAAGAATTACCTTGGCTAGGCAGGTAACACCATTGATTAAAAGTCCTTGAGATAGTATTACTTCTGGTTAAGCTGTTGAATACTTTTTGCTTTTCTTTTTCCCTGTATTAAATACACAAATGCATCTCTCTCGATCGTGTCAAATAAACATCACTTTGGAAATGCTCATACATGTATTGGTACTTTGACACTAAATATGAAACTCTCTTAGCAGACATTAAGTTATTTTGTTAACTGAGTCTTAGAATTAAAAGTTTCTTTTTCTATTTTATTCATAAAAAAATCTTCCCACAACCTGAAAATAGGAACATTTTGCATTAGCTTCTGTATGTTCATGTTTCTATACTGTTTTTTTAATTTGTTCTCCTGTGAAAGAGTTGCATATGCCTCTTACCTAGATCCTCATTTTGCCTGTTTTTTTTTTTCTTTTGAATCTTATTATCTGGTTTGAGCTGGTATCATCAGGTATATCTTAATATCCTAGATTTTCAGGAAAATAGATTATCAGATAGAAGACAAGAGCATCTGGAAAAGTCCCAGCTAACTGCAGTAACTTGTCAGTTTGTGCTAGGGAGACCCCAGGAATTCTCTGCTGCTTTTCACACACCATCTTCTTTCAGTAGTTTTCAAAAATTCCAGACTTGAATGCTAGTTAATAAAACATTAGCATTCTTCTGTGGATGTGCTAAGATGACAGAAGTGCAAGAGCCTAAGTTTAACAAATAATAAGTACATCAAAGGATGGAAAAACTGAGGCAAGGATATAGAAATGCTTGTTTGCTTCCCTGTTATTTTTGGGAATTATTCTCTGTTATTTCCCTATTATTCATGTTAATTTATTTTTAAATACCCAACTAGTGCAGAAAGAGTGGAAAATTGCAGTGGATAGTGAGTAGGATGTTGATATTGGGAAGACCTGTAGCAGAAGGTACAGGGCACATCTGTATTGTTACTGTTAGGTGCACTGGTAGTTAAGTAATATAAGTGTATGCTAAAAGCCATTTCTATTCTTCTGCCACTTCAGAAAGCATGGCAGATTGGTATCTAATCAATTTTATTTGAAAACATTTATTTTCTAGAGCTAAACAAAAGGATTAGCAGGCATTTAAGTATTACAGTGCTCACTGAAAGCCCTCCCAATATGGCTTTGCTGAAGAGGTGGAGGAAGCTGAAATGGACGTGTCACACTGGCAAAGCTGTTTTCAACCCAAAAATAACAATTCTTTCAACACAAGTGCTATGGTGGTCTGGTTGTCAAGAAAAAACACGTGTAAAATTCCCTGTCCCTGAACACTAGGAACCACTAAAGAATTTACATGTTAGCATGGGTGCTCTGATGAGTTTTCTATGTGAAGGCAGCAAAACTGTTCAACAGTCATTGTCCTGGCATGTCTGGCTGTTTTATTTGTATTATTATTGTTGACATTTAAAGGAATCGCTAAACAGGTCTTACTGCACTGACTTTGGTTGATTTTGACTGAATGTTATAATTTATTCTTTATTATTATATTGACTTATTTGAAAAAACGGAAGCAAGTATATCTCTTTTATATAGTCCATACCTGTCCAGAAACATCCAGTGGTTTTGTTGGGGTATTTTATGTATTTTCAGGGAACATCTCAAAAGAACAACCCAAAACAAACTCGGGCCAATGGAAAGAACTCTTGGCAGGATGGAATGCAACAGGAACAGAGTAGCACTGCCATGTAATACATTGTTGATCCTCAGCCTTTCCATTTTGAGCTTTGGTTGAGCAGCTTCCAGCATTCCTTGCCTTAGTGAGTACAGCTCCTCACCTGTTCCTGATCTCATCAGGAACCCCACTTCTGCCTTCATGCCTTTCTCCTCTGGAGCTGACACAATACTGCTTTGATCACTGTTGTGTACTTTATCTTCACCTCTTCTTGCAGAATGTTGAACAAGAAAGGATGCAACAGAAGATGGAAAGCACAAGGCAGCCCAAGGGTTCAAAAGTAAAGTCCCCTGGATTAAGCACTATCTAAATTGTATTCAGTTACTACTTTTCCCCAGTTTTTCACTATTGCTGTTGATCCAGCCATGGATCCCACTATTGTGTGGTTTATCTTCTTTCAGGGTGTTCTCAAGATGAGGTTTTTGGTTTGGAGTTTTTTGACAGTTGCAGAATCATAGAATAATTAAATTGGCATGGCTCTCCTGAGGCAATCTGCTCCAGTTTCCTGGTCAAGGCACATCAAATTAGATTGGGTTGTTTTGCTCATGACCTTGTGTAGTGAAAATTTTGGGCATCTCCAGAGACAGAGTTTCCACAACCTCTCCAGACAATCACTCCCAGTGTCTGACCACTCTCCTGGGGTAAAAGATTATTTTCATATATCTAATTGGAATTTGTCATGATCAAACTTGCGTCTGTCGCCTCTTGTTGTAAGACAGGAACAACCTGCTTGCATCTGCCTTCCCAAGCCTGTAGACAGCAGTGGGATTTCCTGTTGGCTTCTTTTCTTCAGGCTCCAGATATGGCCTCACCAGTGACAGGCAGAGAAGAATAATCTTCAGTTTATTAGCTGCACTCTTACTAATACACCCTCAGGTACAGTGAGGCTAATTGCTTCTGAGCAACAGGTTACTTGATAAGCCCAGTGGTTTGGAACTCGATGCACGTGCGAAATTGCTCTCCAAAAAGTAATTTGATGTTTCTTTAAAAAAAAAAAAAGTTTGTTTTATCTTTATCTTGGGGAAAAAACCTCCAATTCTTTGTACATCAGTACAGTTAGAATTGAGGCTGCATGCAGTCTACAATAATAGTTTGGAGAATTTTGAACTTCCAATTCCTTCCTTCTCCCTCTAGTCATTTCAGAGTGGATTCCTGTTCAGATACTATTCTTTGGGTCTCCAGTAACTTTTTTTTTTGGTATAGGTAATTTCTGAAAAAATTGCTTACTAGTGTTTTTTATCCTCCATTTCATATTATCTTGATGCTTTTATGGCTTTCAGAATCCTTCCCAGTTGCTACAGATCTGGCTCCCTGTTGGTTTCATTTATATTTGTGTTGTCAGTATCAGAATTTTTATTGTTTGCCAGTTTAAAGCCATAATGAAATCAAGCCTCAGTGCTCTGTATAGTTGAGTGACTTTATAGTTGAGTCACTGGTTTCATAATTTTTATCTTTAATTGATGGAAAGCTTTTTTAAAACTGCCAGATTTCCATTCTTCATTAAGCAGACAAAGTAGATAAAGCCTCAAGCTGTCAGACTAACTGCAGGGTTGCAGTCTGTGAAGCAACATAACTGTATGTTTACTCTGTGTTTTAAAATCTAAAGAGAATTGCATTTAGCCCTTGATCCTAAAATATGTTGGAAGAACTTCATCTACATTTGGCAAGAGGAAAGGAAAATGGAATTCCCACACTTGGATATGGTAGATGTTGCTTGTAACATTTCCAAGGATGGAGGAAAAATACTGATGTAGAGAATACTTAATGGAAGAGAAGCCAAGAGGTGTTCTGTAAAGTCAAGAAAATTAAAATTAAAGAAGTAACTAAAAATCTTCAGACTTTTTTTAATCATGATCAAAATGAAGCACAGTTTAAGATCTCTTTTTCCCTTTGAAAATATTCTGTTTTCAAAATCACATGGATTTACACTAGTTTTGTTGCCCTGCACATGTGGAACAGATTATGAATGTCCTTTAAATGTGCAGTTAGACTCATGAAAGATAATGAGAAGTGTGACAGTCATTGAATCAATGGTATTTGAGCATCATTTTTGTTTTCAAAATTCTAAAAGATGCACATAAAATTTTATCAACAGTGTAAGAACTAGGTAACCAAGAACTAAGCAGGGGGAATTAAAAAACACCTTTATGAAATACTATAGAGGAGAAGAAGTTATTACGAAAACATATTTGTTTTAAATTAACAGAGAATTGAAGTGTTGTACAGTCACACTCTAGATTGAGAGTCAAGTTATTTTGAAAACCTAAAGTGGGTTGCACCAGTTTTTACTAAAGCTGCTACTCTGTTTTTGGAGATTCAAGGATAACAGTTTTACATTATAAATTCAGAATTTTGGAGCAAAATACTTGGGTGATCTTCAGGTACTTCTATATAGGATGAGAATTTGAAGACAAATATATATTTTCTGGAAGTGAACAGCTTTTTGCTGAGCAGAGATGTATAGTAGACATTAAAATCAGAAAACACAACTCTTCCAAATTAGCTTCCCTTCATTCCTCCTTTTTAAGAATGTGTCTCTGTGTAAGTGAAAAAACAGGTGCCCTTCCCATCACTGTTTTGGGCCTTGTCATTTATTCTGTTCTTCCTGGTGATATGACATTCCTTTCATTTCAAATCAAAAGTATTTTTAAAAGATTAAAACCTGCACCCATTCATATCAAAACTTTTCTGCTTGTTTTGAAAGATAAATTCTGAGCAAGTCTGCCTTAAAAACTTAGTGGTAAAAGCTGTATTTCCCTCTTGAATTTCACCTGAAATACATGGGTAAGTGTCCTTTTGGGGATATTTTTTATTCTTAACGTTACATGTTTTAAAAGAGAAGTGTACCAGTTTTAAACGTTTCTGTTCTACTGCAACTATTAGAAGTTCTATGTTCTGTTTCTTCTTTTAGGTGAGAAACCTTTTGAATGTAACATTTGTGGGAAACACTTCTCACAGGTGGGAATATTTTATATATTATGGTTCTTACACTTGAAATGCATCTCTCTTGATTCTAAAAATCTTGGGTTTAAGATTAGATTTTTCTTTTTGTTCAAAGAATTCACTCTAGGGATAAAGTATTATAATGTCTTATTTGAAAATAACATGCTGAATACTTTAGATTTCTTTGATGCATTCTATGTCTTTGATTCTCTCTGCTCTCAGTAGTTGTGTAATGTATTTTACCTTCAAATGAATGTTTAAGGATACAGAGCCACAACTATAATTGAAATACAAAGAACATTCATTTCCAAACTATTCTTTTGCTGTATGCTTGAAGGTATGTTGTGAATAGCATTTTTACAGTGCCTGAAAAAAGGGCAGATTCAAGTTTTATGTAATGTTGTATTGACAATTCAGTTTCATCTTCCTAAATGGCATAAATTATTAAATAGATTTGAGTCAGATAAAAAGAATTTGTATCCGTGTAAGTGGGCTCAGTTTCTTTCAGTGAGAACACCACCACCATCAGAAGTGACAAAACTCAGCTATGATTTTTAAAAAGCTTCTTGTGAAATTCCATACTTACATACAGGGCCTAAGCTTTAGCTGCTTTATTTGCCTGACAGTGTTTACTTCCTATCCAGGGTACAACAATTAACTTGTATTTCTACAAATTTGGCCCCTAGTTGTCTCACTTTTCCAAATTGTCTATTTGCTTTTTGATTTCATGGTTGAGATGTGCATATGTAAGAACAGCAGACTATAAACAGGTGCATGTTTTTATACTAAGATTACATAATTATTGTCAATAACTCTGGCATTTCTTATGGGTCCTGGTTTAAGAATTAGATCTATGTGCTTTTTGCCTACCCACCCCCCACTGGTTGTGCTGCTCTTGCTTCAGTTTCACAGCCCACCAATGGGCCATGTTTGACCCATGAATCTGATGCCTTTGTGTCTCCACCTTGTTGCTAAGTATGAATATAAGACTGCATCCAGTGAACAAGACTTGTTTCATCGTGCTTATTGGGCAATTTTCAGCAAAACTCGGCATGCTTTTTAGGCAAAGAAGAGCATTTTCATTCATTTTGATGGCTGAACTTCTAGTTATTAAAAGAAAAACATGGATATTTCAAATTCCATTAAAAGTACTTTGGCAAACGGAGTGATATTCTCTACCACTGCAGTGGGGGAAGAGTGGGGGGGAAGTGTCACACAGTGTATGACAGACTCCTCATGCAGTATGCTTTGCTCCTCTTTAATTACAGAAACAAACAAAACCCCTGACAAAGCTGGAAATTTCTGCTTTTTAGTTAAACCCTCCTGAACAGCTTCCCTTCCCTCCCTGTGACCTCACTTGCCTGAAGGCACAGGCAGATCCGTGTTCATGGGCAATCCCTACACACCCAGCATATGAGCCAGAGCATTCAGCCTCTGTGCTGCAGTTCTTGTTCTGCTCATACAGGGGTCTTGCCTATTGCTGAGGTGCTTGCTTTTGAATCCTGCAAATAAGTAAGATTCCACTTACCAGAAAGTAAGATGCAAGGATAATTGCTATCTACTTTTTGCTTAAAATAACATCTCCGATTTGTCCTTTATCTTCTCCGTCTGCAGGCACAGAAATAGAAAGAGTTTTCTTATTTAAGCCTTCATGTTCTGTGCTTTTGAGACAGTGCAGCTGTTGGGCCTGGTGGGATGTCTGTTCCTGCTGAATGTAGCTGATGTGCTGGGTGTTGGAATGTGGAGCAGAAAATGAAAGAAGTAGGGAAATTGATGTGCGAACTCATAGTTGGGAGCAAACAGCTATAAAAGTCTTCAGTTTTTTGAGGAAAATGTTTAATTTTTTGCTTCCAAGCCTTCATCTTCCCTTACTGCTTGTACACAGCTTTTTGTGATGTGAACCCTCTCTGGCTGGTGATCCAGGATATTGTGTTTTACCTCCTCCTGCAGAGATTCTTTTGGGGGCCCACGTGCATAAGTTGCTTCACTTTGAAAGCTTGCTATTTACAAAAGGAATAAGTCTGGTGTATCTCTCTGGCCTCCAAATTTGTGAGGAGGTCTATGCAACCATTTAGAGGATTCTTCTGAACATTTTTTTTCTTGCACTGAAATGCAAGCAGAAGTCCCCTTAGGTTTTTTTACCATTGGATGGCATGTGATGCTTTAACCAAGGTTGTGTGCCATCTTTAAAGCTTAAGAAAGAATGCAAGCTATTGATGTTTTTACCATTTTTTGTCTTAGCACAGTTAGTAACAAGTTTGCCCTCATTAGGAGGAACAGACATAGGCTTGTAATAAAGAAAAGGATCTACTTGCTGCTTTCTGTAGAATGTTTTTATTCTTAGTTAATATGCCTTTGTAGGAAGTATTTCAAAATAGTTGTTGCACTTCAAATTCACCTTTTGTCTTTATCTGGAATAACTTAAAAATGCCCATTATAGGGTTTGTTTGGGACATGGATAGAAGTAAAGTTTCTGTCTTTTTTTTCTGTTTTTCTAAAATGCACTTTGACATAAAATCCCTTGTCTTTGAAAAGCAAAAATTATTCCATGGTTCATCTTCTTCTTCCCCAGAAACAAGTACCTAATGCCTCTCTTTGAGTAGATTTAAGTATTAGAAAGTTTGGCCTTTGAGAACAGTTGTTCAGTCACACTGTTGTCTGAAAAAATGTACAGGGGTTAAAAAAAGCTCTTTCAGGGTTCAAACATTGATGCATTCAATGCTGTCCTCTCTGTGTGTGTGTGCAGTACTTCAGTTCTGGTATAAGTTCTGATTACAGTGAGAGATCATAGCAGGTAATTTTAAATGAGTCAGAGGGAATTACTCTGGGTCTTATTTTTGTTATCTTACTGTGACTGATGAGGACATGATAATCTTGGCATCCCAAATTTTCTTTCCCAATGTAAATGACTTGATGTTTCCTTAGATAAATAAAAACCAGGCAATTATCAATGAAAAAAGTGTAAAAACTGACAGTGGAAGTGTGCACAATGTGTGGAACATCTGCAGCTCTACTACAAGGTGTGTCCTGTGGTTTGAGAACTGGACTCAGGGGAGCAGCCATTCACAAGGACTAGTGGCTTTAAAACATTTCAAAAAAAGTTGGACTCAGTAAGAAGATTTTTATCTAGTCATTGTCTGGTTTGCTGGCTAGACTAGCATGACTTTTAGAGGATTGAGAGAGGAAAGATATGTAATAAAATTGTTAGCAGTAATCTCATTTGTTCTTTTCTGTACTTCCTATTCTGTTTTATTTTGGTATGAGTAAACAATTTCAGGTTTGGAGCATCTGAGTATTTTATGGATAGAAAAATGTTCACCCTATTCTTTTCTTTTTAACCACCTGGTAGGTGAATTCAGACATCCTTGTGTAACAATATTTTATTTGTAGGACAGGGAAAGTGAGACTAACATGAACCATATTGCTAGTAAGTTAGTAAGTTTTCTTTTTCACTGCATTCTAGATAGTGTAATTTTCATTTATAATTGGATCTGCTTTCAATTATAGGTCTTTCTTTTCTCTTAGCATTTGATTTCAGGCTTCTTGTTTTTCTTTTTTTCCCTATTTCTCTTCTTGTCCATGGATAGTTGCATATGTAAACAATTTGATGTGGAAGCACATGGTAGTCTGTCTGTACTAGATAAGAATGCTTGAGTTCATACATGCTTTTTAGTGTTCACTGCCTTAGAGGTAGGAATAAAAAGCCAGTCTCATAGTTACCATAATTAGGTTTTTTTATCTGTATACAGCAAAAGGCAAGCTGAATTTAAATGCTTAAATTGCTCTCCCTTCAGGCAGGTAATCTCCAGACACATTTACGTCGACATTCTGGTGAGAAGCCGTACATTTGTGAAATCTGTGGGAAGAGGTGAGTAGAATTGTTCATCTTAGTAAAGTTAACATGAAAAAATTTTTCATGTTTTCTACTAATCTTCATGATTAACTGTGGGCCAAGAGCTCAGGCAGCATGCTGTTCAATTTTGTTTAGAAGATGCTGGGTTTAAATGTGTGCTGATAGGATTAAAATACATAAATGTTTGCCGTTGACTTGTTGTAAGATAATTGTGTCACCAGAGCTTGTGGTCTAAATTTTTTGTGTATTGGTACATAGATAAGAATAGCACTGAGTGTATTTTGTTGTGTTATGTCTATTGTGTTGTATATTGTTGTGTGTGTTTTGAACAGTGTGAGTCACAATAAATCATGCAGGTTTGTGCCTTTCCCTCACAATTTTGTCATTATTTGGTGATACTTTTTTCATTTACATTTTGTGAAATTCTGAAGTATGGGAAATTAAAGCAAAGCATTAAATAATTCTGCTGGCTAATAGGTGACAGAAAATACACCAATGCAGGAATAGCGTAAAATGCAGAATGACTGAGTAACATTTATGGTAAAAATTTTTTTTGAGTTTTTTTCTAGCACAAATTTAATTGGACATTGTCAGTTTAAAAATATTTTCTTAATTGCATCCATTTAACTGTGTTTTAGGTCTTAGTCTTTGTTCAGAACATCAGGCATTCATTCAAGCCAATTTCCATATGATTGTTTAGGGAAATAAGGGCCTTATAAAGACACTAACTGGGTTTCTGTGTTTTGCTGCAACAGATTTGCTGCTTCTGGTGATGTTCAGCGTCATATAATTATTCATTCTGGAGAAAAACCTCACCTGTGTGATATCTGTGGCAGAGGTGTGTAAGAACCAAAGTTTATGCCTCGGGTTTTTCGACTGAAAATTGAGGAGTCATTTTAATCTCAGAGTCTGTCATATTTTTCTAGGTTTCAGTAACTTCAGTAATTTAAAGGAGCACAAAAAGACCCATACAGCAGATAAAGTATTCACCTGTGATGAATGTGGGAAGTCATTTAATATGCAACGAAAATTGGTGAAGCACAGGATAAGGCACACTGGAGAGAGACCATACAGCTGTTCAGCTTGTGGTAAGGTTCACTGTGCACTGCTTGGTTGTGTCTTTGCCTTTCAAATGATGAGTAAAAGTTCCTTTGTCAGCACAATAACAATCAAAACTACTTTAAATTGAAATACCATATTGTGTAAGTCAGTCACAAAATTTTCTGTCTTGCATGCTTGATAGTCTTTCATTTGGTGTAATAAACTCCTTTATTTCTCCTAAGTTTAAAAGAGAATTTAGGTTGAAAATTAGAGAAAGGAAGTAAGAGGAATCAACATTGTATGTGTTTGCTAACATGTTTGCTAAAGAGCTGCTCACAGTAGCTGCTTCAAAAATAGATTTATTTTCAGAATAGTCCTTTCTGATGGAAAGTTAGGCTTGACATCACTTGGCTATTGGTGGGGTCTTTTTTTTCCAATTGCATACCATTTCATTTTAACTCCATTCACCCACAGAGTTTGATAATAACAACCTTTTGTCACTTTGCTTCAGCCTCTGGAATAAAATCAAAACTTGATCAATATTTCAGAACACCCATTTTCCAGATCTGTTAGATAGGTTATGCTGCCAGGAGGTCTGAAAATGGCTTTTGAACAGGTACATCCTGATCTCATAGGTTACTTAGCATCTTGCATTGTATTTTTTTGCCATTATATGTTATTTTGACAGAATTTCATTCATGTTCTGAGGAATCAGCTTTGGAGGAGGGTAGCTTCATATGTTCAAATCCAACTGCCGTGTGTTTTATTTGCACTGTCTTAAGGCACAAGAAAAAGCCAATATTATGAGAGGGCCTTGCATCAGAATGAGGAAATAGATACACAGAATACAATCAGTTGTGTTGCTGCCATTAAACAGGCTTGTTTTCATTTTGTCTTGTAGTGGTTGTTTGAATATTTTTGATTTGTGCAAAGAGGATCTGATGAAGCATCAAGAAATCATTCACACTATGCAAAAAATCCAGATGTATTACTCCAGTTATTTTGAATCTTACCATTACTGTTTAATGGCTGTTCTGAAGAGAAATCTGTGCAGCAAAATAAAAAGTATGCTGCTGAAAATTAAGACTGCAATTTTATTGGGTAGTCATTTAATATGGTTCGTTTTAGTTGGTATCTGTCCTTGCAAAAGAAATGAGATAAAAATCACAAGCTTACTTCTACTATTTTAAAGAATGTGAGGTGTCTGAGTCATGTGGCAATTCTGGAAATTAATTTGCTCTTTTTCTGCTTGTTCTTCTACACTTTGCCTTGGTTCAGCCTCAGACTTTTCTTAGCAATATGGTGATTGAGCTTATTTGAGTCTGTAGCTTTGAAGATAGGCAAACAGTTGAATATATTTCTGTGTTCAAAAATTTACACCAATAAAAAATTACAGTTCTCACACATTCTCTGGCTAGAATATAAAAAAGGACTGCTGCCTTATGTTAGCCTAAAGTTAACAAAAAAGCTAACTTTGTCAGCAGTTTGAGAGTAGCTCCTTGGTAATGAACAAACCATTTCTTTCTATGATGCAGCTCTCACTGGAAGAATATATTTAGAAGCTTAATAGCATGCTGTTTTTCCAGACAAATTAAATTGATAGTTTAATTTTTTTTTTCTCTATTAATATTGAGACAAACTGAGAGCACTCACAGCTTTCAAGTACTAATGGATATTCCTGTCTCTGGAGACAAAAGCTAAACCCATTCATTGAGAAACACAAGTTAGAAAATCAGATCAAGAAGAAGAAACAAGTTAATGGAATTGTAAAAATAGGGACATATGATACCTTATCGCTTGATAGTTTCTGTAATTAAAACATGTTTATTCGCTTGTGCTGAGAGCAATATCTGAATGTGTGGCTTGTCTGCGGTAGGGAAGTGTTTTGCAGGCTCTGGTGACCTGCGCAGGCACGTGAGGACTCACACGGGGGAGAAGCCCTACACGTGTGAGACGTGCCACAAGTGCTTCACGCGCTCGGCCGTGCTGCGCCGCCACAGGAAGATGCACTGCAAGGCCGCTGAGGAGGGGCCCAACGCGCTCGAGGAATTTACTCAAGGGATTGAAACGCCCGACCTTGACAAGTCCCAGAGTTCTGACTCTTTTGGCCCAGAAATGTCTGTTACGTTGTTACCAGTGCCTGTGAAATTTCCCATTCCTCCGGCCGGAAACTCCACGGAATTTGAGGGCTCTGCGGATTCTTACTGTAAGCTGCGATCCACGATCCAGCACCACGACTCGGCAAACCCAGAGAAACTCGGCGTGGATTCTGCCAAACTCCTGAAAGGCCAGGCACAGCAGACCCCACCAGCACCCCCACCCTATGCTTATGCAGATGTAGATGTTTCTCCAGCAGAGGAGCCCCTGCAGTCCGATGGCATTGCCATGATCCGCTCCTCCGTGCCCGGCCTGCACGGCCATGAGCCCCTGGGCAGCCGGGCCTCCTCTGCCACCTACAAGAGCAGCGAGGGCCCCTTCTTCTCCAGCATGAGCCTCTGGGGCTTGGCCATGAAGACCTTGCAAAATGAGAGCGAACTGGAGCAATGAGGGCTCAGCTGACTGCACCAAAACTTCTTAGAGGCATTCCATGCTAACGTGGTTGCGATTGCACTGCAGCATGGAGAGATCACAGAGAGTCTTTAGGCCAGGTAGCTTGGACACTGACAGGAATCAAAGTGCTCATTCCCAGAACCACGTGTAGGCTGCCTTTATTTACTGCTTCTCAGCAAAGTTTAAATGCACTGTTGGGGACTTTTGTTGTTCTGTGACTGCACTGTGTAGCTCCTGTGTTATTGCTATGATTTACTAAAATTTGCTGCTGACTAAGTCTACCATTTAACTTGGAATTTTTTTATCTGATAATGGAGGAAAGGATGGCCAGTGTCTAAGTTCATTATATGGGTACAGCTCCAAGTATGGGTCATGAGAGCTGTGTAACAGTGTAAATATGACAGGAGGAAAATGCTTAACCAATCTCTAGTGAACCTGAGTTTCAGTAGTGGCTTTCTTACCAGTAGGGTCACTGGGTTACAGGACCTGAGTATTGTGACATTAAATTTAAATGTTAAATACTGGGCAATATTTGTGATAGTGCAAAGTAACTGTATATCTAGAAACTTTATTTTTTTACAATAAAGGCTTTTTTTTAGTATTTTATAAACTATTTTGCACAGCAGATTATTTGTACAATGATGGCCAAGATCAAGTTGTGAATAAAGGGAAATTGTTTTACACTGCTCGACGTATTTTGTCTTTCTATGAAGGATTTTCAGTTCCATTTATTCCAGGTATCTTTACAATACTGAAGGGGATGCCATCACAAGAAGAGGTGCAGTATATAATTAATGCAATCAATACACCAGTAAGTTGTCTTTTACTTGAATGAGTATAAAACATTGGCTGATTAATGGAATAAATAGACTGTTACAGGATAGAAACGTTGCTTAGAGAGGCCTTTTTCTGCTGTGGTGCTTTGAATAGTTGCTGCATTTCAAAGTGCTTGCTACAGATACGTGACATTCTGAGGAAATTTAAAGCTTGGAAAATACAGTATTCTTCTATCTTTTTAAGGTGCTCACCAATTTTTCCCTCCAAGAATTCAAAAGTAGTTGTTTCATCTCTTGTTGTGTTAACCACCATGCACTACAATTTGGGGCCTCACTTCCTTACTGCCTTTACTTGGTCCCTGTACCTTCCTGAACTGCTTTCAACCTGAGAAAATGAGAGACTATTTCTGGCCAGAGAATGGCCATGCCTTCAAACAAAAAGGGCAGCCCATTACGTTGTCTGTCTGAGTCTCAAAAGATACACATTTCTCTCAATAGTCTTTTAATGTTATGAAAAAGAACTTTTTTACTACATTAACAGACCAGTTAATAGAAAAAAAAACCGAACTGCACTGGAGAGCAGATTGGGGTTTTTTTCCCCCCTTTCTTTTCTTGTAGTGTACATATACTAGAAAACATAAAAACACTATTTTTCCAGACAGTGAAATCAAAACACAAAAGTTTTTGCAGGGGGTGTGTGTTAAAAATAGCACATAAGCCAACTGAACACAGTCCCACACTGATTAAGCAGGGAACACTTTATATATGAGAACCCTTAGCTCTCCCCTCATTCTTTGCCTTTTGCATTATCTGCTTTGGAACACTGTAGTTCCCTGTGGGAATTGCCCTTGTGCCATTCTGCAGCCCAGGTATTACAGTTCTGTCCCTGACCACATGTGCTCATGCTCACTCTCACTCTGCTTTCCTTACACCAGTGTCTGAGGCAAAATGTGGGTATCTGCCAGTCACTAGCTCTGCAGGTTTCCTCTTGTCAGAAACTATTTTTAAATTTCCTTATCCCAAGAGAAAATAGAAATTTGACTCTGTTCCCACAAGGATGTTGCTTGGAAAGCACAAATCTGCAATTTAAACCTCCTAACTTTCTAGTTGTCTCTGATTTCACAGTGATTTGGCTTTCTCTGTTGTATTTTTGAGGAGTCATTATAGGATAAGTTTAAATCAAACCATGTTGCAACCTTTGTGCTCTTCTAACAGCGTGTTGGAGGTCTGGAGGAATGTGTAAGACTGGCACAAAGGGAAAGTGGCAACTTGAGATACTTTTAAATGCATAGATTAGATCAGATCAGATCATGGGTTAGTATCAGGTGCTTTGTGCCAAGAGGACAGCTCTGTTGCATTAAGGATTATTCCCCTTGCTTGGCAGTATTTCTGTGAGAGTTGTTTCACACCAGAAACATGAAAGTTCTCAAAACTGCCACCAGACTGTGAATGCTGTTTGCAGTTTGGAGGGTTGCTAAAACACCACATTGCAATGTGGCACCTTCTAGAAGGAAGTAGAGCAAACACTGGTCGGAGGAAGCTGTTCCATCTGAGTTTGTGCAGCTGGAACCAGAAAAAAGGAGTTAGAGCACTGGGAAGGAGCACTGAGAGCTGTTGTTTCTAGCTGGCTTGAAGGAAAAGCTGAGCAAGAGAGAAAATTCAAAAGATTAGTAGATGGATGGAGTCAGATGGAAGAGAATGAATTTTTATGTATGGAGTAAAAAGTTTTGGATTAAGAAGCCCCATCCCTGCAGCCACTCTGCAGTGAGAGTATCACTGCCTGACTGCAAGAAAATGTATTTTGCTGTTGTGTTTCCAAAATCAAATAAAGTCTGTCATATCAATTTAGTATTGCCTGAGCTTTTGTCAGGGAGACATCAGTAGAAAAGGACTTTGGAAGAGGATCTTTCCTGTATCCTAATAATTTCCTGTGCCAACCTGTAGGTCTGTAATGAAGAGGATGTTTGAGTGGGAATAGCAAATATGGTTTGATAATCCTAATGCTGCCATAAGCCTGGCACAGCTGGAGAGAAGCAGGGACACCTGTGGCTTTGAAGAACAGGAAACTGTGACACCAGTGCTGAGCCAATGGTATTTTACAAGCAGCAGACCCCCATCCATAGCTATTGCTCACAAATACCTGTAGCCAGGCTGCTGAGGGGGATGAAAAAGCATCAGTCCTTTGGCCAGTACCAGACAGAGCAGTAGTGCCAGTATGGTTGATGTAAATGANAAAATTGGAAGAATGCCAATTGTTATTTCTTGTAATAATTATCCTGCAGCTCAGATCTGCTCTTTGTCTTGCAAACCTGAATCACCTTTTTTTACAGAAAGTGCAGGTGACCACTCAGGGCTCCATTTGGATTTTTTCAAGGCAGACATATCTGCCATTTGACTCCTGAACAATATTTTAAAAAATCAAATTAGTGTTCTGACTTTGGAAGGCATATCTGGTTATTTTGATTTATTTTATTAATTTATTTTGATTGGGGTTTTTTATTTATTTTGATTAAAGACCATTACATCTGGACAAAACATAACCTGCCATTTTTATGTGAGGATGTTTACTGTGTGTCTATAGGAAAAGGAGACATCATATAATTACATCTAAGTTCAAATAACTCTCCTTCCAAAAATAAAAAAACTCCTCTGCTTGAGACTTATTTTCTAGTTTAGTTAGAACTGAAAAGTTGTATAAGGAAGAAGAACTTTACTAGGTGGGACTTACTGCTTGTTTATCACCTGTTGCCATTGAGCACAGAGTGTTTTTGTGGTCTAACACTTCATCTGCATTCTCTCACACTCCTTTTAAACCTGGCCTACTAGATGTTTCTCAAATTCAGAGGTCGGGCTTTAGAACAGAGCACTTGTGCTTTGTTTCCATGACTTCTTCAGCAAATTCAAATACACTTAAAAACTCCTGTTGATAATTTTACAGGGAAGTAATTGCTACACACAAAGTATTCCCAAAACATCTAAGTGGCACATACAAGAGCAAGCCGAATTTAAGACAAAATCAGTGTGAAGCAAGTGGAACTGGCCCCATAGGCCATTTGCTTCTGGAATCCACTTTTTTCTTTCCTTGCATTGTCTTCCCCACTGTGGGTAGCTCCATTCATACGTGGACAGCTGCATTCAATTCTTGCTGCTCACTTCATGCCACTTACCCACCCCTCATAATCCAGACCAGGGGTTAACATATTCAAGCTCAGTAAGGAAAACTGTTGAGGCATATAGGTAAACAGAGTATTGAAACTTTATAAATTCTCCAGGCTCCATGTTTTGGAGTGTGTGCTGGGATTTTGGATATTTAGCTTTCTCTAGGTAAGGAGCTTGTTTGAGAAGTAGTATGTTAGATAAACATGGCAAGACATGTAGATGGTCCTGCTTGAGAAGAAGACATAAGAGAAAGCAAATAAACATGAGCTTTATAGACAGATTCAAAGGAAAAAATGTGATAGCTTGGGAAATGTGTTCTAAGGACAACTGCTCAGATGCAGCTATTTGGTAATTCAGTATGCTAATGACTTCAAAGTGACCTGTGCTCCACTGTGCTGCAAATAGATTTCTTTGTATCAGTACACACAGGCTTGTACTTTCTGGTCCATAGCCTTATTCATTAATCCTTACTGACATCTATTATTGAATTTGCCTTCTCTAAAAAGTTGGTTTCCACCTCTGATATTAAATCTCCATCCTGGAAAATTGATAAAAACTACCTTTAAAACACAGCCTAGTGAAAACACAAGCTAGTGACTCAGACATCCTTTTTTTCTGAAGACAGTACCCCTACTGTTTAAATATAATTTTTTTTTCCTTTTTTGTAGTTGATATTCACATGTGTGTTCAGATCTGACAACAGTTTTGTTCACTTGGTGAGGGAATTTTTCCTGGAAGGTTACAAAGGCCCATTAATAGAAGTGCACAATGCAGAGCTGAGGAGCGTGCATGCATGAACTACAAGTCTGCCAGCTTTTTGTGAAGCTCTGCATGGGGCAGTATACTGAAATAAAGCCTTTCAGACCCTTTTAATGTAGTTCTGACCTTCCACTCTATATTAAACAGATGACTGGAACCAGAAAGATAGGTCATTGTGACTGCAGTTAATATTTGTAAGGACCAAAGCAGCTCTCAGCCTTTGAGGTACAAGGGAATCATCTTAAGTGTGAAAATGTATCATCACAAGAATGGAGAGGATCAAAGGAAGGCCAGCTGGTGCTCGGACATCTTTTCATAACCTTTACTACAATGCTAGAATACACTAACCTCAATGGGAAGTCCATTCAGTTCATGTATTTTAAATAGATAATCTGTATTCTGGTGAAACAAAGAACGTGAAAAAAAGCCCTTTCTTTAAAGGGGGTGGTCAGCACAAATTGCCTATGATTTAATCATTTTGGTTTTCTAAAATCAGCTTAGCTTTTTCGATGCAAATATATGAATGTTTAACATGCTTATTTTAGAAGTGATTGAAAATTTGTAAAATGTAGGTGCGGAGGGTTCTAGCTGATTTTACTGTGATTTACTTCCACTTCAGAATAAATGCCCTCCACATATTCACTTGCCATGTACATAGTATTTAAGGGAAAAAAAAGCCAACAGAACAATCATAAACATTAAATCACCCAGAAGGCATCTATATGTGGAGTTGTGGAAAGGCCAAGATTAAGGCTAACAAAGTTTTGACAAATATCCAAAATTTAAGTTTGGGCCTTCAGGGAACATCGTATCACTGTAAACATATATGAAATTAGCAATATCAAAGCAGAAAATCAACAAAGATTGCTCTTTGTTGGTGAGCTGCTACAGTAAAGTCCCGTGCCCACGGGCTGAGGGCTGTGCTACCAGATCCATGCTAAATGGATAGGGAAAAGCAGTGGGACTGTAGGCACAGACCAGAGGTGGGAACTTCTGCCATGATATTTTTTGATGGGGAATACTGTATATCACTAGAGCATCAAAGCTCAAACTCAATTGTTAAATTATTTAGTCATTGCTTTTGGGTTTGGATTTCAATCAATCACGTTCTGGATTTGTTCTGTGGATGCAGACTGTGGCAAGTATCCCTTCTACTTGTTGAGCAGGGACTTGCTTCCAGCCAGTTCTATTTAATTTTTTCACTAAAGATTGACACCAATGTCCAAATTGCATTATTTATGAAGTTAGGACTTGCCAGGAAATGCTGCAGTCAGTTTCTTAATATTGTAAAATGCCAAATGGACAAAAGGATATTACCTTTTCCTACCCAGAAAGTGATGGCAGTCACAGCATCAGCTGGATAACAACTGTAGCCTGTGGAGCAGATCTGAGGGGCACTGAAATTCCAACAGCTCCAGGAAATGCAACCTCATTTCAATTCAAAAGTCATTAAATAATTCCTAATTTCTAAAGCTCAGAAGAAATGGCATTTAATTTCTTTCTCTCCAAGTAATTTGCATGTCAAATCTCTCTCCCTCTCTCTCACACACGCTCTCCCCCTCTCTCTCCTGTCAGTGATGTCTCTCTCAGCAGCTGTCTAGTCATGAATCACTCCCGTCATCTGAAGCATATTTTAAACACTTCTGGACGTGCTCTAAAAGCAAATGCTGTTAAGCAAACAATTTGCACTGTTTTTCCATACACTTCCTTCACTTCCCTAAACCTTTCATAATCATGACTTTAAAAGCTGGGTCACAGGGGAATCAGGTACTGGAAAATACAACCTTTTGTACTTGTGAGAGTATCATAATGTTACATCAAGTTCTCATGTAATGCAGATATTGTCTGACTTGCAGAAGACCTGAAGTTGCTTGAAGCTTGAGAATTCACCTTCATTAAGATTCATATAAATGTTGCCTTTGGTTTCACCCATTGTATTCTGCATCCTCTCAAGCTCAAACTTCACTTTGAGTTTAGGAATTGAGCAGACAAAAAGAAAATCACTGTCAAAGCTTAGTTCAGCTGCTGTTTCAGTAAAGTAGATTAGATTAAGCCATGTTTGCTTCAGAGCTGTTACTTTACAGCCTGAAATGGAGAACATAATCATGGAGTTGATAAATTATTTTCTTTGTAATCATGAGTTTCAGAGCTACCAGAAAAATTACATTGACCAAAAAGGTTTTGATCTTAAAAGCTTCTCTGTTTTTCTCATCTATTCTTTCACAGAAGGATGCCCACTGGGGCCTTAGGGCACCAAGGATATTTGCTAAGTGCCTGGAAGGCCTTTGGAACCAACCAGTAATAAGTCAAAGAGGAAGAAAATTTTATTCTTCTGCCACTGGCTAGTAAGTGACTCTTCTGGTAACTTTAATATTTGTCAGGAATACAAGTTTTTGAGCTCCAGCTCCAGATCAAAATGATTACATTGTCACCTGGGTGAAACAGGAATCCTGACTGTGCCCAGATGGAAAGAACTTTCTTTTTCCAAATAAAATGCGGCTTTTAAATAACCCAGGTTATGTTTACTTTTGCAAAGACTAGAAGCAATTACCCTAAAGGATGTTTTTCTCTGAAGTCCTTATGAAAGTGTTACACAAACTATGAGCCACATACTTCCATTTCATGTTTGCATCTGGAACTTTTTTAATCTTGCTACACTGATGTCACATCCCTTTGTATATTTAAGAGCTTAGAAGAACCCTTCTGTGACAAAACACTAAATAATACTCGAAGTCTGGAAACTATCTAATGTCCTTCTGATAAGGAGTGCTGTCATATGTGGACTGTGATATGGATGAGCACTGAATGCTCTGACTGTCCTGGGTGTATAATTTCATCTTTCTGTGTAGCCTGGCTGTAGGGGAATCATCAAAGCTTTATCATGTTGGAAAGCTTTGTTTTAAACAAGAAAGCTTTGTCAGCCACCAGTAATCATACCACCACTGTTCAGAAGATTAATCATATGACTTGTGCTACTTGCTGCTCTCAAAAATCGTTTCCTTTGAAAAGAGGATTAAATAAAACCTACCTTTGAAAGGGGTTAGCCCTTGTCATTGCAGAAAAGCCTAACATACTTTAAGTGCCTAGAAATCGGAAGACAAAAAGCATTTAGAAGTATCTCCATGAGTGTAAGCAGAGCAGTGTATTTTCTCCCGCGAATCCCCAGAGCCAGGGCTCCTGATGCACCGCTGCTGGCCAGCGGCTTCAGAGCGCGTTTGCCCGCGGGGTGGCAGTGAAAGCCCGAGCTACAAGGGGCTGGGCTGGGCTGG
>VWZP01000982.1:1849517-1940508 GCA_013396995.1 Dicaeum eximium | reverse complement strand
GCCGGGCTGGGCCGGGCTGGGTTTGTGCCTGCCTCCCGCACATCCGTGGCAATCAGGCTGCGGCGCTATCAGCAGCGACAAACCTCCTTCGTTTTGTTAGGAAGCGATCATGTGTTAACTGCTTTGTTATCCGCGGTTTTTATAAACTGCAAGGACATAATTTCTTGCCCTTGGGCATTCCTGCCGGGCAGAGCTGCAGATTGCATTGCCGGAGACAGCCAGAGCGCGGCTGTGCTTCAGCCTCGTGGATATTGTGATGTGTGACAAAAACACCACAGGTTCTGTGATGTGTGACAAAACCACCATTGGTTCTGTGATGTGTGACATAAACACCATTTCTCTGTGGTGTGTGACATAAACACCATTTCTCTGTGGTGTGTTTTACCGCTGTGCTTGGTGACCGTGTGCTCCCGCCCCACCCTTAGCCCTTCGCAGCTGTTTCTCTTGCTGCAGCTGTCACACAAAGCCCGTTCCCTGGCACTCCTGCAGAGGTCCCTTGGGAAACACTGACTCCCTGGCAGGGCTCTGTGGGCTCTCTTACATTTCCTAATATTATTTTTTACACAAACCCTTAACCATTTTCTTCACATGAAATGAAAGTGCTCAGCACAACACTGCTCTATTTTATCTTACTGTGGCCACCTTCTGCCATTCTCCGACTGTACGATGCCCGCCTGCCAACTTAGGGAGTCACTCCCCACTAACTTTCCCTACAGAATAAGTGTTTTGGCTTCTCCTGCTGGCAAGGATATGAAAATATTGCACAGCTGCAAGTGCTCAGGCTGAAAGGGCAGGGATCACAGAAGCTGGACAAAGCATAAACAGTGAGAAGTCTGCATTCAGAATAATTAGAGTATGAGTGGGAAATGCAAAACTGAAATTGTTCAGCAATGTCTTCTCCAGAACAGGAGGAGAATAGGTAAAAAATAATAATTTTTTTAAATTGGAAAGTATTTCCTGTAAGAGTAAGCAGAAATTCTCTTTAAAAATTTACAAAACCCAAACTCTAACAATAAAGCAAAAAGTACGGATTTTGTTCCCTACGTGTAATTTCCAAGGATGTTCTGATATGGAGTTTCAATATTTGGCTGTGTGATTTTGGCTGTACAGCTTGGTAACAGATACAGATCGAACACTATCATTAGTTTTAAATCCACTTACACATCTGGCAGCAAAAAAGGTATCTATAAGGTGTTGTGAGTCAAACAGAATGACTTTGTCAATACAGAATGACTTTGTCAACACCGTAGCTTTACAGCCCAGCTACATTTCATTGCTGTACCCCTTGTGGTGAGTGCTGGCTGTAACTGGAATTGCCCTGTTGTTAGTACCTGTGCCAGGCAGAACAGCAGATTGCCAAAAGTGATACAGGATGTGCCCTCCCTCTTGCTCCAACAGGGATTTGACTCTGTAACATTTTCAGCTCTGTTCAGTTGTACTTTTCCAGGGGAATCTTAAGTAAATGTCACTGTGTTTATTTGCATGTTATTACTCTTTGAAAGCACTGTGCTTTCACAGAGAAACAATTTTCAAAAGTTTTCAGAGTGCACAGCAGCTGATAACCACAAGTACTACACTTGTTTATTGTTTATCATATTTTAAGTTCTCAGCTCTACCAGAACTGTCAATTGCTCTGTTAGTAGGCAGGTTTGTAACACAGATCTGTTCAAATACTGTTTCATAAAACCCTTCTAAAACAATTCGAACCAATTATTTTCTAGAAAACAATTACTTTCCAGATATTTTTAATATTTTGGTAATAGTATTTTCTCATTAACTGGGTTTTCTTTGAGTAATCTAAATGAATTATACCCATTGGATGTAAAGGATATTCAGGCTCTTTGTTAGACTTGTGAAAGCACTGAGGTGTCTCAAAAATACACCCTTCTGTACCTACCTATAACCACAGAAATATGTAAAAATGTCTCTAAAATTTGGCTTTGAGTTTCCAGCAGAGTTGGTCACTGGTTTTCTTTAGAATTTGTGTATACAATGCATGTTAGGTTAGTTACACTGCTGAATGAATGTAGGGTCCATATTTGATTTCTATTTGTAGTCACTGTTATTTGGAGTCATTATTTATGCTTGACATACATAAATGTAATTTTTCCTAAAAGAGAGGAAGAATAAGCTTTATGAGGATGAAATGCCTTTACAGAAATGGAAATGCCATTGTGTGTTGTGTTCTGTAAGCATGATGACACTCTTTTTTTTTTTTCTTTAAAAGCTAAACCATGTCCCAAACTCATATAGCTGTAGCCTAAGCAAAAATCATGTTTTGAACAGGCTTAAATCTCACTGAAGTTCCATGAGTTAATACACTGATTCTCCAGAAGAATGTCTTAAGAAAGTAATTAAAAGCCTCTATGCATTAAGATCACAAGTTTTCCCCAAAAATAATTATTAGAGACTTAGACTTACTGAAGCTCAATATGATCTAGTTTAAGAAAAAATGTCTATATGGATTCAAAGTACTTCCCTTGCAGTGGGAAGAAGGCAACCAGTCCTTGCTGCTGCTACCTCTAGAATGTTGTCCAACATTGTCTGAGCTGCCCAGTGGGACTGGCAGACTGGCAGAACAGACAGGATAGGTCTTGAATGGCTGATGTCCTCCTTCAGGAGAAGTGATAGATTCTTCCTTGTCGCTGCCAAATATTTCCTTAAACTCCTTTTTGATTTTCTAGGAGTCAACATTTACATATGATAATTGGAGACAGATGAAAACAAGAACAGGCTACTGGGAAACAACAAAAATATCCACCTGCTCCTCTCCATGTCCATTGAGCTGTTGCTTTATGATCCTGTGACCACCTGCAAATTCTTTTGCTGGTATGAGCCAGGTGGATTGAGTTCAGCCAAGCAAAATGCAGCTAGGCAGCTGAGAGTGTATTAAAATATACCACTTTGGACTTTTCTGTAGGAATTATGACCTGGAGATGCTCACTAAACTACCACTATTAATTAGCTTAGCCATCCCAACACTCCTGGAGAATTGTCCTTTTCTGTCCCTCAGCCTGAGGGCTGATTTGCTTTTCTTTGGAATTCATCTTTGTCTGTAATGGGAAATAGAACAGGGAATTGTTAGTTCATCTTTGTCCAGTGCTTTGAAGATGTAAAATATTTTTGGAAGCTGCTTGGTACAATTGCACACATTCTCCTCAGGGAAACTAATACAACATTTGCTCTCCATGAGATCTCTCTTCCCTTGTGTCCCCAGAAGGCAACTGGATGTCTTTACTGCCAGCTCTGATTGAAGATACTGATTCAAGAACCCAATTTATAAAGAGTCTTGAATGTGTTTGGTAGATTTCCTCAGCTGATGTACTTTAATGTTTAGTGGGAATCCTGTCTTTCTGGAATTATTCCTCATTTGTCATTCTTATTTTCTATTTTTCACAGTGTTTTCATTTTGACTAATTCTTTTTCAAATGTGCACCATGTTTAGAGATTTGATTGATTTAAAATTCATAAGTACTGGATTTAGATTTCTTAGCATGTAGGGTGCTTGATGTCCTCAGCTGCAGTTTCCTAAAGTAACATAAGTAATTAAAATACAGCAGTGACAGTATTGTGCATTTTACAGAATACAAATAGAGGGGTTTAAGTTCTTAGATCTCTTGCTGTGAAGTACCAGTAACCCTGTGGTAGTCAACATCTGTGCTGTCTGGATGACGTTTTGGGTTTAATTTTTTTCAGCTAGCAGGGAAAGAATTATTCCTGTGGCAACCAGATCCTGCAGGGTTAATACTATTTCTTTGCAGTTACTACTGAAATTGCTTGCTACATCCTTTTGTTGTTGTTTTTCAAAGTATCTCCTGTTGCATGGATTGTCAGTTTAAAGGAATGCAAAATGGGTTACTAGGATAGGAAAAACTCTGCTGTTTTAAAGCTCTAATCTTACAGATGAGTGTGATATGCAGTGCAAATAAGCTGCATTGCATATCACAGCTTTTTGCTTTTACAGTTCTTAATAACGGGCATGTGTAAAACCATTTCCCTTCCAAATATAAAATGAATGCTATTATATGTAAATAGCAGTATATTTTAAATCCAAGAGTACCCTTCTGATACCAGTTAATTATCTACACAGTCCAAGTTCATCCATGGAGTTACTTTATTTCACATGGGAATAGTTCAAAGGTGCACCAGGAAAGGTTCCAGCTGGACATTGGGAGGCATTTCTCTGCCAAGAGTGTGGTCAAACACCAGAAGAGGCTTCCCAGAGAGTTGGTTGATGCCCTAAGTCAGCCAGTGCTTAAGAGGCATTTGGACACTGCCTTTATTAACTTGCTTTAACTTTTGCTCAACCTGAATAGGTCAGGCAGTTAAACTAGAAGATCAGTTTAGGTCCATTCCAGCTGAAATACTCTATTCTATACTGTCCTATACCATTATTTCATTCCCATAATTACCTTGCTCCACCCACCCTGAAAAGTATGAATATAATAGTAAGCACAGTACCTTGTTTTTTAGTAATATCTCTGTTTGCAGTTTTGTTTTTCAATGTACCATATTGAAAGCTTTCTAAAAAATATATAATTCAGTGGAGAACTGCTGCATTCTAGGCCCCTAATTCTAATAATTCGTTACTTTCTAAAAGAAATAATTCATCCCTTCAGTAAAGGTGACTGGCTCATTCATGAGTTGCTTTGTGGGCTCCCTCTTATTTTTCCCTTGTTAGTCATGTGGAGTGAGCAGAGGTTTTATACATCCCCCTCTTTTGTCTTTTGACATTTAGATATCTATGTAAATAAACTTATTTAGGAATCCCCAAAACCTGCCATAGTCAGTAACAGAATTGCCTACAGATTTAGGCTCCTCTGTCATTTGGCTGTTTTGAACAACTTTTCCCATAATGCTACACCCCCTTCCATTCTTTTCAGCATTTCTTCCTATCATACCTTTAAATATCAAATGTCTTTTTAAAATGCTGACCTTAATTATCAAAAGTGATATTTAATTTCCTATGCCTCAGATTTTAAGTGCCCAAATAAAAATGAATCTTGACAAGCTGGCTTTCTTCCCTTGAAGCCTGTGAGATTCCCTGCTAAAGACTGAGATATCCCAAAATCCCTTGGTGCTTTGAGCAATTTCAGTCAGTGAATATTTAAGTGAAAGTGAGATCTTAGAACTCCATCACAAGTACAAATTGAATGAAAGAGCACAGACACAAAAGATACAGAGCTTTGAATTTGCATGTACATTAGAAAATGTCTGATTGCCTTTTTTTTCCCCCCACTGGCCAAGTTCTATTTGCAAGCTGAAATAAATCAAGATCAATGCCATGTGCAAAAACTTAAATGGCAGCTTTTGAAAAATTGTCCCATTAACCTGATGAGTTTCTAATTACAGTAAGATATAACAGCTTTTTTCCTCATGCTATGTAGGATCTTGTCCTAACAGTTTTTTTTAAAGCTACCCTGCTGTTAAAATAATTTAACTGCAGTGTTTGAGTATAATTTGTCCTATATTTCTTTTGCTTTCTCTGAGGAGTTACATAACTTTTTCACTTCTAATGAGGTTTCCTAAATATAAATTGTGATGTTATATTATGCACCTCCTTTGGCTGCAAACCAATTAATTTGAAGTGGTTCAAGGCCGAAGAGAAGTTTAGGATCACATTCTAGCATTCCTGGTGAAAGGTTTGTTTATGCACCTTTAAAAAAGAAAAAAAAGGTTTAGTGTTTAAGTCCAGCTTCTCTTGGAATTGATCTTATCCTTTAAATTCATGTAATACTCTAAATTAATAGAGGATTGTTTTGGACTACATGACCTTGTGGTACTTAGATGCTGTTTGAAATCCATTTGTATAATAGCCAGAATGTTATTTTGCTTCTCTAAATCAGGTAACTTTAGCCATTCAAAAGACTGTTTAAATCATAATCAGGATTAACCAGGGAAGAGATCAGTAAAAGATCAACCTCACTTTACCCCTAAAGCTGTGCTTCCTTGTGTTTAAGTACATCCCATCACTGCTGTCTCCCCAGATCCCTCTGCCAGACAGAGCTTTGCCTCCTCATCACAGGACTGTCACTTCTCTGCCCCAGCTTAGCCAAGGGCTGGCTCTGACATTTGGGAATAACAGGAGGCCTGGAGAACAATTGATCTGCCTGCACTGCTTCTCCCCTCCCTTTCTGCCCAGACTCAGAGCCATCTCCCTGCCGTATTTTGGCACCTTTTCCTCACCGAGAGAGGAACCTGCAGGCCTACAGATGGTGTGAGGAAGCACAGGACATCATCTGCCTTGCAGCACAATTTATCCCTTCTGCTGCACCTGGAGCTCAGAGCTGATCCTCAGAGCAATCCTGCTGGCTTTTACTGCCTGTATTTTGTGTGGGTGCATCACTGATGGTTTTGTCCCCATTTGAGAAATGCTGCTCTTGAGAATCTGAGTGCTTAGAACTCGTTCTGTCTCAGCATTATTCCAGTGTGTGGACTACATTCTTTCTGAAAAATCTTATTTAGATAGCTATGTATGAATTCAGTATGATTAACCTAAGGATGCCAGACTAGAAAAATGGTTCAATGTTTTAAAGAATTTCACAGCTTTCAAGTGACCATTTCTCAATTTTTCCCAAAGAAGAATTCAAACTCATCCTTTTTAGTAATCTTGGAAATAACTGATGTGCATTCTTCAGTATCAATACTTTCATTTTCATTTGATAGTTCTACAAATCTGACAATAAGTGAAAACCACTATTTTTCATATTGCTATTTGCTGTCATTAAGGTATCTTTTGTCCATGCACAGGTTCACTATTAATTTATCCATTACCCATTTCAGTATGAATGCCACAATTCTAAAGTTGTTCACATATAAGCCTCTCATATAGAAATCCAAGAATAAAATCCTAAAGAAAAAGTTAAGTTTTAGCTTCCCTGCTCTCCCAGTCTGGATTTGCTGGGTAGAGGGAGGGACTAAAGGGGCTGTATAAACTTGGCCCTGCCTGGTGAGGGGAACTCCTGGTTGTATCATGTTCTAGTAGCCATGCCAGTAGCCATGCAGCTGGCCCTACCTGGCTGGCTTCACCTTGCATTTCCTGCACCTCCTTTGGTACACTACTTAATGCAAGTTTCCCTATTGCTGACCAAGAGTTTAATATAATTTCTGAAGTTTATTGGCTTCCTAAAACAGATTGGTGAGAATGCCCTTCTTCTTTGGTATTTGTAAGTAACCTCAGATACCAAAGGGACTGGATGCTTTAGGGAAAAAAACTGCTGGGACACCTGACAAACAGCAATAGGTAGTGCTGCTTTCCTTCAGCAGAGTTTGTTCTCTTTCATGAATGCTTATGTTGCACAAGCAATTGCAGCATTTCACTGCATCAGCACTGTTCCTAATCCTGATTTGGAAACATCAACTGTTAACTTGACAAAGCGTGACACATGGCACATTGAAGTGTTTTCAGCTGCACTCACACAACAAATTGTAATGGCTCCAGAAGAGCCATTTCAGTTGATTGTGTCAGTAAACCACAATCCACAAAGAAAAAGACGTGGCCAACCTGAACAAAGCATCATCAAACCACAAAAAATAGATTAATTGTCAAAATTTCAGCCTAATTTTTAGAAAAAAACTATTCTGCAGGAAAAAAATCCTGTAATTTCTAGATGTTTTGCCCATGATGAATCAGAAGTCCAGCCCTATGGCATGTAGCAAGTTATAACATTTCCTAATTTCCATTTGTAGAGACTGTGTGACTTTATTCTTCATGTTTTTGCTTCAAAGTGAGGGCTTGGCAAGTCGTGAAAATGTAGGCTGCCCCATGCAATTGGTCTTTCTCCAGCTTTTGTGAGACATAGGCCTACTCTTATTTAAAAAAGACTTTTGTATCTTTTCCTAGACCAAGTGCCAGCAAATACAAGCTTCACATTACTTTTTTTTTTTTCCCTCCAGTAGTTACTTCATTGGGAAGTGCTACACCTGCTTGATGGTGAAGTGCAAATTTTCTGCTTTCATAGTCAGGCTGATGGCACACATGGTGAATTCTAACCTCACTGAGACCATTAAGGTTTCAGAGTAAGTAAATCAGGGTACACTCTGACTTAATGAGAGTAGCCACTAGGTCATCAGTTCTGTGTGTTGGCTGCTTTTCCTGTTGCCCACACACCCACAAGGAGCTATCATGTTTCCTCAGAGACAACTAACATGAGATAAAGATTGCTGGCCATGATACTTTGGTGGCTCAGCAAGGATGAGGGTTGTTTGTTAAGCACCTGGAACCTGAGTTACTTTGTAGAAAACAGAGGACAGTTTCTTCCCCAGATTTAAAACCCCCTGAATAACCATAGCAAAATGACCTACAGCAGGAGCCCTTGAGAAAAGAGGTGTGCTAGTTTCAATGAAACAATTTATATTCAAATAACATCTATGCTAACATACACCTTTTTGCCTTGTTAAGGCAGCAACTTCTGACTAGGAAGCTTTTGTAACTAAGTTACTTCATTTTTTTCTTCTAAAACCATCAGTAGCAAGCTATAGTTGGCTATTAGATATCAAAAAGCCTTTATTAAAGCCTTTTAACTGCTCATTTTACATAGCTGGCAAATAAAAACACTTATATTTGTCACAGATATTTGTGTGTGCATGTACATGCACAAAAAAACACAGAGGTCTTTTACTTCACAGTACCTGGGGTGACATGCACTTGAAATGGAAATTATGTAAGCCACAGAGTGTAAGTACTGAGGGGCAGCAAGTGTAGTGTCCAGTTGCTTAACAAAAAGATTTTTTCTGAAAGACTAGAGAACCAGGTAAGACTAGTTAGCATAAGTTCCTAAAAAGCAGATACCATTAAAGAAATGCACAGTGGCAAAGAGAATAACTCACTCTGTAAACAGGCTATCCAAATTTCTCCTTTTCTCTACAACAGACACTAAAACAGAGTAACCTGTGCACATGCTCACATAACTAAAAAAAATACCTCACCAGCCAACTGGGGAATTAAAATCCATTCATCTTAATCCAATACTGATACTTCTGATACTGATACTCAGGCACACACTTAATACACAATTGCCCTATGCTTTTGACAATCTTCAGCCAAAAGAGCTCAAATATAAAATCACAAAAGCTAGAGATGAAAGAACCTAGTCACTCAATTTGTTAAACCACTTGCTGTGTATTTGGGCTCCCTGTAGTATACTGTCAAATACACTTCTGATCATCACTTGGACTTTTGATGTCATTTGGATTCTGTATGACTTTGGTTTCACATACAAATGAATGGATTACACTCATCCTTCTGTGAGTTATTCATCTGTTCTGTTCAAGAACACTTGTAAGACAAGGGCTTTGCCAAAATTAAATAATTCAAGTGATCCTTGTTTTCTGAGAAACCCCTTCATTTCCAGTCACAGGTGCAATTTGCTGTATAAAATGAAACCCTTTTTCTTCTACTTAACACATGCAAGTATGATTTATGAAACGGTACTCAGGTAAGACAAGCTTATTTTACACTTTATTTACTCGGGACAGAACACTGATGGGAGAAATAAATGAGATAGACAGGACGATCCATAGCTAGAGACACGACTTGCTTTGTGCCACAGCCAGAAAGGGCCTTTAGCATTACAGACCATTGATCTCAGGAAAACGGGATGCACGCTGGATTGGGCAACTGGAACAAACCACGCAAAAAGGCTGCTCATGCTGGCGTCTGTGAGAAGAGGTTGGTTGGTTTTGAAGCATGAACCTGGCTCTAGGCTGAGCACCTGTCTGCCTCTTCTCTCTCTCAGCTGCCCACCATCCCAGGCACTTGTTGCATGGCCCACAGCGCTTTCCCTCCACTGCCTGGGAAGCAATGCACCTGCAAGACTACAAGAGGAGCGTGCTGGTTGCCTTGGGTTATAGGAGACAGCGCAGTGAATACGAATCGCTCCGGGTTTTTTCCGCCCCGAGCCAGCCGAGCTGTAAGATGTCCTCTGTCTGTCGGCTGCCAGGCTCCGCAATACGCCTTTGCCCTGGAGTGACGCGGGCCCGGCCGCAGCGTTCGCATCCCCGGCTGTGCAGAGCGGGCACGGGCCCGGGCTCGCACCGTGCTGAGCGCTCGTCCCTTCCCCGCAGGAACGCCCGGAGGGAGCGGAGCCGGCGGGGAAGGCGAGGCCGGGCCCCTCGCCGCCGCCTCACTTAGCGCATTCCCCGCCCGCGCCGGGGCTCTCCGTACCTCGCCGTGCCGGGCACCAGCAGCGCCCAGCGGGGCAGGCGGCGGCTCCCGGCCCCGTTAGCGCCGGGCACGGCGCGGCCCCGCCCGGGNCGCCGGCAGCCGCGGCGGTGAGTGGCGAGCGCGGCCCTGCCCTGCGGGGGAGCCGGGGCGGGCGGGGGCCGAGGGCAGCGGCGGCGCCGGGGATGGAGCGGCCGAGCCCTCCGCATGCCGCGGCTGCGGGCGGGGCCGCACGGGCAGCGCTCGCTCCGGCGGACGTGTCGGGGATTTGGGGTGCTGCTTTGTGTGCCTGGTGGTTTGGGGTTTTGTTAATTTTGACTGTAGAAGCTCTGGTCATCGTTCGTATTTTCCAGTACGCTAATAGCTAACCGAGTCATAGCGACCAACATGTTTTTTGTTTGGTTTTTTTTTTTTTTTTTTTTCCCCCCAGAAGGTATTTCGAGTCCCCCGAGGGCTGGGAAAAGGTCTGGTTTCTGATATTTTGCATTTCTTTGCGTGTGTGCCTGTGTGTGCCAGCAGAAAAATCCCTCTATCCTGGAAGAATGGTGAAACTGGGGAATAATTTCAGCGAGAAGAGCACAAAGCAGCCCCTTTTGGAGGATGGATTTGACACCATCCCCCTGATCACACCCCTGGATGTCAATCAGCTCCAGTTCCCACCTCCTGATAAGGTACAGTAGGCTTTAGTTTCCACCCTGGAGAATCACACCCAAATCTCTGGCAAACAACAAAAGAATAGGTTATGGGTAGAGAGCAGCTTAGAAACGACAAGAAATGTGGGGTGTTTCAAGGCATGCTAGTTCCCTCTGGGGAAAAACCCAAACAGCTAAGCTCATGAAAATCCATTAATTTGCGTTAAAAATCAGTGTGAAATGTTAGCAATAAGCATGTAGAGATGTCAGTGCTGCTCTATGAAACATACATTATACAAATGCAAGCTTCTCTATGCTCTGTTGTCATAGCCCTCCCTATTCTGTACCTTTCTTTCTTGCATCTGGAAGGTCCTGTGTATTCTCTGTGAATAATACGAATTTTCTGTCCAGAAAGTGCCCCCCGATAGGGAAATGGAGCTGTGCCTTATTTCTCTGTGAGGTGGGCATGGGCATACTAGCAACAGAGAGCACTTCCATTTTCCTTCTGTGCTTCAGTAAGAAACTAATGCTAACCCCAGACAAGCTGAAATAATGAGATTAGAACAGAACATGTTGGCCTTTGAGTTTTCTCCTTGGCAATTTATTTTGTTAAAAAACCTCCAAATAGGTGATTCAGATATCCTCTGTAGCTGGAAGGGGGCAGTCCAATGAGCTGCTTACAGGTTGGAAGGGAAATGTGCTTCCTGTATTCGTCATTAAGTGCCTTGAGTATTAGGGATTTAATTTTAAAGATTGATAAAGGTGATGTGATAGCCTGTAAATATGTTTATTGTCCCCACAATAAAGAATGCAGTAAGTGCTACTACATGTGAGGCACAGAGGAGTAGGATTTTTTTCAGGGTTTTCAGTATCCTGTTTTAATAGGATTCTTACTTGCAATTTCCCACATGCATCTGCTAATAAAAGCTTTGTGGTCTTCATACAATTTTTATTTCTGGCCTTGTGTCTTCCACAAGCTGAATTCTACTCCAGTTAAAGTGATAGCTATACATTCCTCAAACCTCAAAAAAAATTCACATAATCTTAACTTAGGGTGTAAAGAATTTTAGCTTGTAAAATTTTCCTGGGTAGAGTGTTGCTTGTAGGCAATACAAATAAATGTGTGACCTCCATTTTAATTGCTATCAACACGGTTCTGTGTTGTGTGTGGTGACCAGTTGGCAGGCATAAATGCAATAAGCCATAACAGCTGTTCAGGAGCCTGAGGGTCCATTTTATGCCCTCAGTTACATGGGTGTAAATCTTGTAACCGAGGACAAAATCGCACCCTGAGGCTTTAGAACAAGCTGAGTCTCACCGTGTCGGATACATCTGCCAACTGGTGACTGGATAGAACCGATTACCAAGGACCAGTGGCCAAGGGAATTTGTTCTGTTCCTGCACTGCTAAGCAGAAGTCTGAGCAGGGGATCTGCATGGTAATAGCTTTAACCTGAGCAGAGCCTCTGTAGTGAAGCCAGGGGGTTCTGTGCCTGCCCATTTGCTCCTACTCAAATGGGGCAGAACTTCTCCCGCCTGGATGGCATTTGCCTTGAATGAAAGCAAATGTCCAGCTAAGCTAGAAACTGAAATAAAGGATTGGTTTGATTGGTTCTTCTACTCTCCACTGTCCAATTGTATATTAGCTTTCTTTTCCTTTTGCAAACACAGAGGGGGAAAATTAAATTGATTGGTCCTGCTGGTGTCCTGTAATGGTTAGTCATGTCAGTGTCTCTTTACTGGTTGCTAGAGACTCAAAGGCAGGAGCAGAGCAACTGAGGTGCAAAAAAGAAACAGTATTAAGAAAAGAAAAGATTGACACACAGATCAAATTCTGAAGTATGCAGACACTCATGTATAATGAATAGGAGTACATACTTCACATATCTATGCTTATTATTCACTTGCAAGGCTCCAGCACGGCAGCGAAGCATAACTTCTTGAACAGTAGTGACTATAGAGCTAAGGATTTGATGATTTTGACAGTTTCTAAATTAAAGGGATGAAGTGATTTAAATTCATATTTAGATATGTTAAACAAAAGAAGACATTACATAACCAAGCAGTTAGAATTGTACATTCAGTGTCAGCTGAGTTGCCTGAGATTATGCAACATAAAGGGGGGAGGAAAGGAACTAAAACATTAAAAGGCATTCCAGAAATCATCAGGCAGTTAACTTCCATGATGCTGTTGGGCAGCTATTAAGTTAGATAGGTAATAACTACTATTTTACTGATTATAGCTGAAAATAGGTAAGTAGTCTTTAAACCTATGTCCTGAACAAGTATGTGTAATGCTGTGAAAGTGTCTAATAAACTTTATGGTACTGAGTCTAGGTACAGATACACATTCTAGGCAGCACTTAGGGAAGTGAGAAGAAGGGAAACCAAAGCTTGTCATTTCAGTGTCTGGCTACCTGAAGTGTCACATCTTAATTTCAGAAAGATGGAGAGAGACTGTTTACAAGTGGATGTAGTGAAAAGACAAGGGGGAATGGCTTTACACTGAGAGTAGATTTGGTGTGAGGGTGCTGAGGCCCTGGCACAGGGCCCAGAGAAGCTGAGGATGCCCCATCCCTGAAGTGTTCAAGGCCAGGTTGGATGGAGCTCTGAGCAGCCTGGTCTAGTGGAAGGGGTCCCTACCCATGGCATGGGGTCAGAACAAGATAATCTTTAAGGTCCCTTCCAACCCAGGCCTCTTTGTGATTAATGTATTTGCTATTAATACTGCAGGCTGTGCTAAAATAGAATTTGATTCTCAAAAATCTAAAAGATTAGATATTTATTCCTTGGAAAAACAGAGGAAATTGAGCAAATTGTAATAGCACCATCACTACAATAAGCTGTACCCTAGCTTGAGAATAATACTTGGAAAAATGCAGAAGACAAAAATGAGGCAAATAGGTTAAGTATGTGAAAATTTTGTATGATTAGAATGCCTAGGAGAACACTAGAGATACGACTGACGTAATGAGTATTTTGGGAATACAGGTAAGGTGCTAAATTGTTTAGCTTGGGGCAGTAGTTCATAGCAAGGAATAAACTGAAGAGCCTTGGGTGTTTGAAGAAATCTCATTAACACAAGGGTTCGTGTGCATCTTGCTGCTTTGCAGCTGATAATTCAGAAATTAGATGTTAAAAATAAGAGTGCCAAGGGCCATAGTCTGTCACATGGTGAAAAGCAGCTAGATGACATGGGTTATTTCACTTTCTTTTTAAAACTCAAAATCCTGCCATCAAAGAACATGGCACCACCATCTGCAAGATTTTTATGGGTACTCTTCAATAATCTTCTGTTGGTGTCCAGTTAGAAATCCCATCAGTGGAATTTCCTGAAGCAAATGGAGGTGGCTGTTTTCAAGCTATACAAAATGGGAAGGTCTGTGATTTTGATTTGACCTATCCTTGCCTATTATAAGTATCACCACAGATGAAAAAATGGAACCTTTGTGAAACTTTTGCATAACAAGTCTTGCTGTAGGTCCATCAAAACCACTTTGAGAGGTAAGCTAGTTGATGATTGATATACTGGAAAAAATAATTGATAGTTTAGTGCTTTCAAGGAAGAATTACAGAAAGAAGGGTGGGGAAAGATATGGTGCTAGATGTGTTTGTAAGCAGATAAAAGAAGAGTCAAAGAATAATTGAGGTTTTTTGTGGCCAGCTGTAGTTGACAGTTTTGCAATTGATTCTTTTTCTTAAAGGTTGTGGTCAAAACAAAAACAGAATATGAACCTGATCGCAAGAAGGGAAAGTTCCGTACTCCTAAAATAGCTGAATTCACAATCAGCATCACTGAAGGGGTTTCAGAAAGATTTAAGGTAAGCAGTGCCATGTGAAGATGTTAATGACTCGGTTGTGTTCACAGAAGTGCTTAAAATCAACTGCTGATTGTAGTTAGAGCTGGCTATAACAGAGTGCCTGTTGTGGATATAGCTGGACATGAGAAAAATTAATTTGATGTTGTAATAGTTCAGTATTTAACAATTAGAAACAAAATCAAATCTTGCAGCATTATTGGTTGTACTCCCTCACTGGCAGATGAATTCTGAAGGCGTTTCTGTCCGTGTGTGGGTTTCAGAATGTGGCTTGCCAGGGTGTGTGGGCTGCACACAGGGAGTGCTCATGGCATGGATAAAGCTCCTGTTTGTGTTGAAGGACAAGAACCACCAGAACATTTATTGGCTTTTTGGCTTCTTATTTACCACTGTGGCCAAACCATTCTCTTAAAAGCACTGTCATAGTCCATTATGTATTTTTTTATAGTTAAATATATGACTTGGCAACCCAGAGATATATACCAGAGCTCCTTCCTATCAGTTTTCTTTAATCTTATGGTTTGGTGATGCCTGTTACTGTCACATGGCAGTTCAGAAAGAATGAATATATTTATGTATATATAAATACTCCCTTCATTAGTCCCATAGGAAACCTGAGAGCTTAACTGGTGCAAGGCTTGAATATCCTTTCCCCCTTCCCACTGGAGGATAATTTTTGTTCTGTGTAATTAAAGCAAAGCAGGAAAGTTGGCACTTCAGCTCATGCTCCCCTATTCTTTTAACAGTAAGACTGCAGGTTTTTGATGCTTTTAATTTGGCATCTTACCCAGGGATACCAAGGCATTTTTAAGCAGTAGGCACCCACACTCTTCAGTGCACAAGTACAAATACCTTTGGAAACCCTAACATTTAGAATGAGGGGGAATTACAGAGTTTCAGTAAAGGTGTGGATTCTCTTTATATTACACAGTTCTAAACTCTGTCTGCATGATTGGAGTTTTAGGGCACATACAGAGATTTTGGTACTGTTGTGCCTGAGCAGTGCTCTAAAAGCTGCCCAGCCCCAAGCTGACCTTCAGAAGTGTATATGCAGCTCTCAGTGGAATCAGAGCATGCTAAACAAACAACGTGAAGGCTCAAGGAGGGATTGGACTATATTTGGAAAGGAACTTTGCAGAGTGTTGCTGCGACAGACATTTCAAGTCCACTCACCTGGTGGCCTTCAGCCATGCAGTGAAGCATGGTAGGTTCCCAGTCTGCTGGGGGGGAACCACCCCAGACAGCCAAGAAGAGATGTTGTGGGGTGTGGTAGGGTTTTACTAAGGAGGTAAGAAACCTACTTCTGGCTTTTCCTATTCCTTGGTTTTGGGCAAGGACATCCCGTTCCTCATTCTGACATTCTACATTCTGACTCACATTCTCTTTATCCTCCTGGCACCATGGTACCAGTCCTCTCAGGTGAGGGTGGGGTAAATGAAAATGGACAGCTCAGAACAAGGAGAGCTTATGTCTGGCTGTCTCTGTGTGTGTCCTGGTCACACTCAGGTGACTGGAAAATGCTCACTGTGTTGTAGAAGAGAAAGGAGAGGCAGGCTTTAGTTTGAGTGCCCTGATAGGACTTTGGTTCCAAGCAGCTAAGCAGAGGCTATACCTGAAGAACTTTGCACTTATGGTTTAGCAGTAGGGCCTAAGGGATTTAATTGCTGGAACATTAAATTGTAGCTAAGGAAGGGTTTTGAATATCATAGTCACTTCTAAAAGCCTTGTGCATCCTTTTGTTAATCTGGGTGGTTTCATCTGTCTTTGTTGGGAGAGCTGAGCAAATGAGACCTTGCTTAAAACAAATAAATAGCCTCTTGTGCTGTTGGGTAGTCTTTTTTAATTTGTGTAGCTGAACAGCTAGAAGCCTAAGGATTTTTGCATTGCATTTTTATATATCTTTGGATAGCATACCTAAATAAACTACCTTTTAGATATTACTTTATGATGGTCGCTCTGGGATTAATCTCATACTACAGGGTTGCTAGGTTTTGCTGCTAGGTAACTACTGCATCAGAAAGAGGTTTCTGTAAGATTTGGTCTCTGTTGGGAATTGTAGAGTGATTCACATTGTGGCTGCAAGTCTAGGTTTCCAGAGGAGAGTAGTTCCAGATTGATCAGTTAGGAATATTTTGCTTCAGTTAATTGAAAACAATGTTCATGCAGAACATTCAGGTCCTAAAAATGTCCCTTAATCTCTATAGAACAATTTTAGAATTGAATTATGCTGCTTGCCACATTTTAAAGAAAACTGACTAACTCTCCAGTGGGGATAATTGTCATATTCACCATTCCCAGTAGTAAATATTACATGAATAGTTGATAACATTTCATAAATATGTAGATGAAAAGTACTGATTGTGTGAGGTTTTCTCCTGGGTCCTTGTTAACTGTGAACCATCGTGTTAACTTTTGCTGTTGATTCTGAGAGAACAAAAAGATACTTGTTTGAAAATTAAGTATTTGCTATAATTATGAAATTAATTATTTAACTGGTGAGATATTGACTTTGGCTTGTGTTCATGAAAAAACTTTCAGATGCCATTTTAATGACTTCAGTATGGTACATCACCAATGCATAAGCTTCCCACAAGACACAGCCCAAGTGTTGTGCTAAAAATAAAGCAAGTCAGTCAGTCATATTTACAAATAATTCACATGTGTATTCTGGGATGTACTTCTTAAATAATGACAAAGCAGATTGCATTTTTGGGATTCAGCAGTGCAGTTCATCTAAAGCTGTTCTTCTTGAGAAGCTACACATTATAACAAATGAAGTCACTCCAGCATGTGCATATGTCGTGTAGATCATGTGGTGTTTTAGCACCTGGTGAATAATCAATTATGAAATGTATTTTTCTGCATTCAATTCACATTACCACAGTTATTATAACAGAGCTGAGAATGTTTTCAAAGAAAACTGCGAGTATAATTTTCCCCTGTGAAGCCACATTCTGAATTCAAATCAGAATCTCTCAAAAGAATGTGAAGATTTCCTTATTCTGAGAACCCTGTTGTCTTAACTTATTTTTATGGCACTAACCACACCAAGGAAGATACAAGTTTTTCACTTAAGATTCTTTCCCATTGAGAAACAGAAGCCTTGCTTTTGTTCTTTGAACAGTGTATGCTGATGTGGGGAGTTGGTTCTTCACATCTGGAAAGCAACTTTGAACAAGGCAGATTTTTCTTTCTTGTACAAAACTGTCCACTCTACAGAGTAACAAAGGATCCTTGTGAACCAGGAGATAGGAGGAAGTTAGGGCAGAAGAAAATCGATGGCCTGAGTTACCCAAGGCCAAACCTTTGCCTCCCCACTGACAGAGCAGTGTTTTTACAGCCTCCAGTTGGATTTTGTAGTGGGATGTCTACTCTGGCACCTGCTGATGGGGCTACAGCCAGCAGTTGTGTACAAACACAACAATTCAAAAAAATGTGTTGTAGCAAAGCATGACTTTTTTTCTGTCTTTGAGAAAACCTCAATAAAGAACATTTAGAGGTATTTTGAAAGCAAACACTGATTTTTCATAATAAATGTCAAGCCCTTAAATCAAGTCAAGCTGTGATGTGCCTTCAGCCTTTGGTTTCTGTTCAAAGGCAGTTCAGTTCTTCTGACTTTATCCCTGACATCTCTACACACATCTCTACCACTGCAGAGCCAAAGCCTCAAGCTTATCTCTGTGCTAAGACCATGCAAACTCTACTGTCAAGGAGCAAGCAGCTGTTGAAATGTCTGCATGAGGTTATGGAAGAGGAATTGAAACTTCAAGATCAGTTCTCGCAGTTTTACCTGGTCACTTTAAGACTGCAAAAATGTATGCAACATACATCTAACTGTTCAGGGCTTTTTTTCCATCTTAAAAGGGGCATCCTTCACACATTTCTGCCTCAGCACTTTCGTAGCTCTTCTTACTAATGCCAGTGATTATTATTGCTGCAAAAATAATCAGAAGCAAGGAAGACAGTTCTCTCTTTGCTGCTGTGTGATTACTTTGGGTGTTGAGTAGCTCTTTGCTCCCACTTTAAGAGTCTTTTAAGAGCAGGAGATGTCAACTGATTCCTGTACAGGTATCACTTCCTTAAGTAGATTCTGTGTCTGTCACTTAGTGCTGGAAGAGTGACAGGTACTTACTGTCATTAGTAGTTGTTTCTCCAGTGGAACTACTCACAGGAGTAAAGTTGCTTACAAGTATGTGTTTGGCAGGCTTTAAATTTTTTTCATTACTATTTCAAATAAGAAAAATAAAGGAGGTAGTTCTTTCAATGTAACTATTTTATTTTAAAATAATTGATGTAAGTAAAGGCACTGCATGGCAACTGTCACATTTCGTTTTCTTAATGTTTCATATTCTCTGATATGACATTGACAATCCTCTCCCTAAATTTTTGGTTGAAGGGAATTTTACAGTCAGAGCTGGAAGATTTAAGTAGAGCAAATGCTTAACACAGCTCCCCTCCTATAAGTCAGGTGTCCTCTGCCACTGTCTCCAGTAGAAATCCATTTACTGGAACAGAACCAGTCACGCAGGTGACACAAACGATGTTTTGGATCTCTCCAGATGCATCACTTAAATAACCTTTCCTCTTCTGTAATAACATTATGCAGCGTTTTTCCTGGCCTCAGTAATGTCTTCTGGTTTGTATGAGAACGTAGTAAGGTTCTTATCTTGGTGCCACAGGGCTTATTGAACTGCTTCCTCAGATCCCTCTTGATGAGAGACACAATATATGGTGCTGTGTGATAGAAGATGACAGGAACATTGCCATGAACAGCTGAGTTAAGCTGCAGTTCTAGGATCTCAAGGCCAGTGCCTTGTAAACCTGTTTTTGTGTAAGAGTGTGTCCCTCAGGTTTCATTAATCAATTCCCTTGCAGACTGGTCCTGTTGTCTTGCACTGTTGCTGTTAATAAGCTCTGGTTCTGTAGCTTCTTTTCTGTTACTGTCCTCATGAATCTGCCTGCCTTTTTTGCTACTACTCCCAGTCATCTCCAGGTAAGCATCTAAGACAGTTCTCTCCTCTTTGTCATTTCTATTTGAGAGGGACAGTGTTTTGATTTCTACTGCTTTTTCTGTACAACCTGCCTCCAAACTATCATCCTCTTTGAGCACAAAGTTTTGATGGGAATGTTGTGGTGAAGAAGTTGAATTTAATGGATGGATACCAGTCATACAGCTAAACATGACATGTAATGTTAGAAATACTCCTCTGAAACAAGGCACCTGGTTGTCTTTTGGAGTCAGTGGTCATCCTGTGTAATTCCATTCCAAGTACAGGGCACTGCAGCAGGGTGTTATGTGTAATTTGCATTGCTCTGTAAATGAACATGAGTCAAATGTTGCATGTATAGATGCAAATGTTCCTTTTTTCTTTCATATTGCCATTTCCCATTAGGTGAGCATTTCTTAATCCTTGAGTCGGTTGTTTCAGATGTGTTTTTCATTTGAAATTCCAGGGACAGGCTGAGGTAATAGCAAACAAGGACATAATTTTGCAGAAGCAGTGATAAGTGGAAAGCTGATTTTTGTGTTCTCTAACGTGCTGGTAGAGGGCATTGTGTAGCTGGAGATGCAGGATTCTAGTGGAGAGAGGTGAAATGGAGGTCATGGCCATTAGCAAGAAAGTCAATGCAACGTTTTATGAATTTTTGTCTGTGAGATGTAGCCAGACACAATCTATTGTAATTACAGGCTGTCTGCCTAAAATTCTCTGGTAGTTTAAATTGGATAGCAATAATCTTAATTTCCTGTCCTAAGTGGTTGTACAGAGTTGCTGTATTTCACCCCAGAGGTCTCTGCATTTTACTGGTGAGCAAAACATTAATTGGCTATAAATAATTTCCTATGAAAGGTGCTTTATAAGTGTATGTGTTCACTCTTCTTGTTCAGTACTGGCAGCAGGTCTGTGTCTCGCACCTTACAGACTGATCAGAAATGAAAATTATGTTCCCAAGAGGCTGCAGTTGAAATGGATAATGCACAGATGTAGAGCAGAGATGAGATGTGACCAAGAGCCAGTGATTGACCAGTGAATATCATTGCATATCTTGTTAGTTCTTCTAATAACAGGAATGCTTCTACATGGGTTTGTGTGCTGACAGAAGAAAAAGCATGAAGGAAGGTGTGGTCCAGAACAGCACAGTATGAATGGCTTAATGAAAGAATCTCAGGCAAGAGGAGGCATTAGACAAGTAGAAGTGAAGGCAGAGGAGAAAGGAATGGTACCCAGGCTTTAGTGGGACAGTGGGATAAAATTAACAACAAAATGGATGGAGCTGAGAGGAGCAAAATGGGTAGACTTGTGCATGCCTTGAAATACAACCAGGAAAGGGTGTGAAGAGAAGCAGGCACTGTTGGTGCAGTTGATGAATTTTGCTGTAGTGTTCCAGCTTGATTAAAAAAGGAATCCAAATAAACATTAGTGGAGTGAGGAAGGAGGAGACTGCAGTAGCCAGGCAGAGAAAATACAGCTTGCAGTCTTTTGCAGTTGAGGCAAAGTAGCATGGACTGATGGGGAAGATCTGCTAGATCTTATGGTAAAGGTCTTATCACAAGCTGTTTACATGGTAGTGTAATTGTCAGATATGGTGAGTTTCATTTGTTCAGCTAACTGCTGACAGAGTCTGAAGACAGGTTTTTTGCTCTGGGTGTGCTTTAGTTCATTCATCAGTCATCTCTCAGTTTGATTACTCTAATGGCTTCTGGCTAGATGTTGTCCTTCTTCTACTCTTCACTTACAATCTATTCAAAAATCTGCCACATACATAATATCTTGTCATCTTCTCTGTTCACTTTGTTTTCCTGCCAGATCCCCTTAAAACTAACTTTAAATGTCACACTCAAGATGAAAGCAAAATCACACTTTGAATTCCTAGTTAAAATAAATGGTTGTTTGTCCTACCTTACAGTTACTTCAAGAAAAGTATTTTAAAAACCCATCACTCTTGAGGTGTGACAGTCCCCTTGGAGTTCTGAAGGATGTATGTGGCAATGAGTGATCACAGTAATTCACAAGACTTCTGCTTGTGAATGTCCTGTGTGGGGTCCTGCATTGCCAGTGGCTACCACAAAAAAGGAGATTCAAGATTTCCTTCCAGAAGAAGCGAAGTGGTGCCTGTGCATGCATTGCAGCTGCTCCTCCCTGAGGAAGAGGGCAAGCTGTGAGTAGTGTGCTGGTGAGAAAAAGACAACAACTTTAGTTTATAGTGAGTGTTCAAATTGCTGTGGAAGAAAGCAGTACAGTGACAGCTTTGGGGTTGCTTGTGATCTGAATAGCTGCTTGTTTCCTTCTCTTTTTTCATGTGTTTATTTCTGAAAAGCATCTGGGAGGAGAAGGCTCAGAAGGTGAGGCACAGGTAGGGTTGCACTGTGCTAGTGCAGGGAGAGAAGCTGACAGCCTCAGGTTCAGAAGTGAACATGGGGATTTGACCATTGTGGACCATCAGTGGTGGGTGATTATGAGAGTGAAAAAAATGGCTATTAGAAGAAAGAAAAGTATTTTCAATTTCAAAGGGAAAAGTGGATTGGATTAACAGGTGATGGCATTCACCTTGGAAAGAAATCCATTGCTGGATTCCATCTGTGCCATTTTCATCTGCAACTGTCTTTAAATAGAAGTTACTCGTATCCTGAAGGATGGTAAGAGAAGGGAGCTTCTCTTCTAATAGGAAGGAGATAAGAGCTTACTTGATTAGGGATTTGCAAATGCAGTGTGATTGCAAATCATTGGTGATAATGAGAGTAAAAATTTGCATGTTAATACCAAAATTAGTAACATTAGGAAATACAGTAAGTGAGAGAGAAAAATTCTGTGAGATTTTTGAAGTAGGACCCCTCTGAGAACTCTTCCCATGGCTTACTGTGTGGCAATGGTAGAACTTGTACAAGCAGTGAGAACTCACAGCTCCACACTGTCACTGAAAACAGGAGCAAAGCACCCAAGGCCATGGCTCTGCAACTTGCCAGGCTCCAGCAATCAACACAACACTGGGCTTTTATCTTCTTTAAGAAGAACACAAATAAATTTCCATAGCCAGGAAACATGGTTAAAATACTTTGGGACTTGAGAATATTTTCCAAAGCATTTTAAACTCTTAGCTCCTGTCTGTGGTGGAGACAAATAGGAGTTGAGTTGATCTGTGTCAGAGCAGTTCTGCCTGGTGCCCGTGTTCCATGGCACAGGCCTTGTTCCCAAAGGGAGCAGCCTTTGCTGAAGGCTGTGTGGAGTCAGCAGCCTGATAAAAAGCCTGTGGAAGGGTGAGCTGGGGCACAGCTGGGCCAGGAGTGGGGATGTGTGTGAGTGTTATGTTGGTTGCTATTAAACTGGGCCATGGAGAATGACCAGAAAGGAAAGTGAAAATGTACTTTGTCTCTTGGATTCATGCAGGACATGCTGAAGCATGGGAGATACAAGGTTGTCAAGACAGAGTGAGCTATCCATGTTAATGTTTCTGTATGCAAACATGTAATAAACTTGGATAAAGGCTAATTAGATGTGACAATTGTTGTAAATGTGAAGTTTTCAGAGGTTAATTAAGAATACCTTTTTCTCGTTTTTGTAATCCAGTGACTGTTGAGAAACTGAACATGTTGCTATTCCAGAAAGGTCCTTTGCTCCATGTCTCATTTCAGTTGTTATTGTTACATTAATATCTACATTTCTCCTGCTAAATTACTTTTGATCTGCAATTTTCCTTGCCTCTACTCCAGCCCTCCATTTTTTTCTTATTTTCTTTCTATCAAAAATCCTTATTAAATCCTTGGCTTCAGCAACACACAGTACTCAACCTCATTTCAGCCAGGAAATGTAGCATTTGCTGTTGTCTGCCCATGATGAGATTTGCTTTCACAGGATGAGAAGTCCCTTAAGTTTATTGTTGTCCTGAAATGTCCTAATACCACTGCCACACACAGTTTGCAGTGTTGCAAACTCTTAGTTCAAAGGTTTATCAAAAGGTGAGTGTATGGTGGTTGTTTTAACCAAGAGGCAAAGCTACAATTTTTTGTTGTTTTTGCTTTTTCAAATACCAGATTATTCTTGTTTCAATTAATTGACCCTGAGATGCCTAAATTCATTTTTCAGGAGGTGTATATAACTGGTTTACTCATCTTACTTTAAATTTAGATCATATTATGCTTTGTTTTAAAAAATGAATCATATGTTTGTTTCTGTTTATTACTGTTTCTTATGCTGTAGCATATGCCTGCTTCTTTCTAACTTGCCAAAAAGAAAATTCCTCTCAATCACTCTTAATGTGTAATCTCCATGACCTACTAATTTGTCTATCAGTAGAAGTTTTAGAATAATAAAAACACAAATCTGTGATACTTTCCCAGGTAATGAATGCTATTTGCTCAGCTCACACCTTCCACAAAAATGGATCTGAATTAAAGAGCTTTGTACTGTAACTGCTGGACAAAATTTTGTTCTTTCTCTCATCAATGGGTGATGTAATTCTAAAGGTAATTCTGTCTTGTGACACACCAGAAGGCTGCTGGTCTCCAGCTGCTCAGAGTTTGTACCTGGGAAAGGTTAGCTTGATACTGACACTGATTTCAGGTTTGTCTTAAGGTGTCTTGGTGCTCTCTGCAGCCCAAGTTCAGGGGCAAAGAGGTACTGAAGGACATGGTGAAAAGCCATGTAAGGCTGTGTGTAATGGCTTCTCTGGGAGCACTGTGGAAAGAGTGCACACAACTCCTGGAGGCCAGCCCAGCCTCGAGCGTGGTGTATTTCCTTATGGATCTGGCAGTGAACTACTCCTGTACAGGCTCTGTCTGATGAAGCAGTACTGTTTCAACCTACAAATTAAGGAGTACTGAGCAACCAAGAATGCAGACTACTGGTGTAACTATCCCAAAGTTCAGAGCAGGTGCAATGAACTCTAATCCCAACAAGAGAGGGCAGACATTACTTTCTCCATGCCCTGCAAGTCACCTCTGGATGACACCTGTGCTAACTTATTATCACCTGACTCCATTCTTGGACAGGCACAGGGCAAACAAATGTGCTTAGCAGCTGACATAAACTACCCTTAGACTTACATCATCCACATACTAAAAAACAGCAGACACAAGCTACCTTGGTGTGTCCTGGCCTCGTGTGCCTTGAACAGAATGCAGTCAAAAAAAGCCTTGCAGTACACAGGCAATGGGCCACTGATTGCTGATCCTCTCTCTTCTCTGAGAAGGGCAGGGTAGAAGCACTTATGTGCTGCTTCTCTGTTCTCCCTCAATAATTAAGGAGATGGTTTTATCCTTTGCTTAAATTTTCCTGTAAAGTACATTCACAGCTGACTTCTGCTGCCTGCAGTAACAAGCAGCAATAGAATAATCAGTGCATTAATAACATAAGCATGTTTTATTTTTCTTTACAGGTAACTGTGCTGGTCCTTTTTGCCCTTGCATTCTTAACGTGTGTTGTATTTCTGGTAGTCTACAAGGTTTACAAGTATGATCATACCTGTCCAGAAGGATTTGTTTTCAAGGTAAACTCCATACCCATTCTAGAGAAACAGTAGAGTATGTAATATTCTGTGTTGTTTTAGGTACAACCTTGATTAAAGCATGCTATATTGCACAGATCTGATGTTTCTTTACATAGGTTAGTGTGCTTCCTGCTATGCTTTTGCTTTGGAATTTATAATTGAAGTTGTACTATTGCACAATATTAACAGTGTTATTTTAAACACTGAAAATACAGCAAAAGTCTAAATACTGGTGTCTTTCAGACTAACTTCACCTGCAGTTGTCTGGACAAAGCCCTCATTTATGGGTCATATGGTTCAATGTTGCACGTTCCTCCAAATTACTGTGTCTTAGGAAATAAGAAAATGATAAAATGCGGAGAAAAAAAAAGTGCAATATGTGTCAAAGAAAAAGTAGAGTGATGTTCTCATTAAGAGTAGTAGAGTTACTTCAGGGTTATTTTTGTACTAAGAACTTCTTGTTCTAGAACAGTGACCTCTGAGCCCTACTGCCAAAAGTGATGCCAAAAAAGGGAGAACATGTTTATTGTAAAAAATATTGGTTCTAACCAAAAGGGAGGCTGGGCTCTCTTTATTTGTGTGGAATGGTGGTGCTGGCTCCTTTGCTATGACCTGGGCTGAAAGTCAGAAAAGTAACATTGACTTCCCAGTTGTAAATTTAGCAGAGTTGAACTTGGCTGTTATTAGGTAAGAAAAGTAGCAGTGATAATGGCATTCTTCCCTTTATTTTTTTAATAATATCCAGTCACATAATAAATCAAATGGGTGCCCAGTATGAACTTCAAAGGGATTTAAGAAGGGATGGCTCCCTCAGCACTCCTCAACAATCCTGTCCAGGATTTTATCTGTCGCTTCAAGCACATAAATACCTTACAAGAATCTAATCCAAAATTATAAACAGTGATGCCCTTCTGGATTAATTTAGGTTCAAGCATTCAATTCGTTACTGCTTCTCCTTTGTTCAAGGGCAAAAGGTACTGTGGTCAGTTACTTGGCTGTAACTCAGGAGATCCAGCTTTTGGTTCTGCTGTTGGCTTTTTGTGTTGTCTCAGACAGGCACTGAAACCCCTCTTGTGTTCATGTCTCAGAGGACAATAGGCCTTTTTTTCCCCCTAAGCTTTCTCTTAGCATTGAACAGTTTGGAATATGGGCTGTTATGTTTCTTTCAAGCCTGTCTTGATGTGATCCTGACTTGACAGGAACAGCCAGTTACATGTTCCTGTGTGAGTCCAGCAACAGCCTCCTGCTTCTGCCTCCTTTCACACCAACTTGTCCTCTCCTTTCAGTTGAAGCTTTCTGGCTTCTTGTGGTCTTTCTTGCCAGTGTGACAAATTTCAATGGAAAGAACACTTTCTCAGCTATATTTCAGTTGCCCTGTGACCAGAGTCTGGTTGTTTCTCTCTTTTGGGTCCTGTGTTTTGGGCAGTAGTTAGGCAGAACATCCCATAGCTCGTGCTCTGTTCATAAGGTGCAGCACATGCACAGGGCTGCATCATGGTTACGCTCCTGGTGGTTTTCTTGGAGCTGGTGTTTTGTTTCCAGCTGCTTGATGGCATAATGCCAGGAGACACAGCATCTTTGGTCATGTACCTCTTTTAAGAAAGAGTTCTACAGGATAAGGATGTTGGCAAATGACATAAGGCCTGAAAACTTCTGCTATTAGGATGACTTCGTATTTATTTGCATCTTTTTTTTGGGGAGAGTCCATGATATGTGATGGCATAGCTTGGCACAGATGTCCTAGGAAACATGAAGTCTGTCACCTTGTGACCAGTGTCTCTGTGGACTGGCTTCATGTTTCAGGTGGACAATTTCAGCAACATTCTCTGGCCCGGATGTTCCCAGGTTTTAGATGGTGATGTGATTTCCTGGTTAAGGGCAAAGGTGTGCCTGCCTCAGGAACCCTGGTGCTGCAGGAATCTCTGCATAAAGGCTGAGCTAACCACAGCTCTGAGTCAGACTCACTCTTTGCTTTGATGCTCTCATACATGGAGCAGTTCCAAAGGTTTCTGCTGTACTACGCCTCCAGGCCATGAAGGTGTGCTTAAAAAGGTGCTCATTTTCCTTTGTGCAGCGCTCTTATTTCTGTGCTTGCTTAAGCTTTCTGAGACAGCCTTAGTACTGCTGCTGTGCAGATTGCTTCTCTGGAGCACTCATCAGAACCTACTGGTGAGACTCACCACAAAAACCTGAGTGCACTTACATCCTGAAGAATTCCCCCAGGGTTTCAGTGTGTTTTGTACCGTATCTGTTGGACTTTAGCTTTTGTTGCCAAAGCACCTGCATTCTGACAGACTTGTGGACAGTACAACAAATTCATTTCAGTGCATTGAAGACCACACCATCATCTGTTAAACTGGGAATTACTGACCCAGCAAAGTTAACATGACAGAAGATACTATTTATAAGTGAATTCCACTGGGGTCTTCATGTCAAAGGAACAAAAGGAATCATCCTAATTCAGCCAGATATAGACTGGCTACCAGGGTTTTTCTCTGGCATCAAAGGCCATAACCTGTAACTAATTTCCCAAATAGAAGGGTTGCAAAAAAAAGAAAAGACTGGCAAGTCACTCTGGAGCATTTTCTCCTCATGGCTTTCTTTCTTCTCTCACCTGGGAACGACAGAAATAAATATTCTACATAGCTGAAAGTGGGAATCAGCAGCAGTTCCCATCACTCAGTCACTGAGTGCTGCATGGCTTGTCTTGACTAGGAACTAAGCCAAGGGGCTGTCCTTAGGAAGTACACAAGGGGCTGTGAGTAAAAGGAGAGGTTGTTTCCCCATCTCTTCTAGAAGTATGAAATCCCGGGAGCAAAAATGCAGTCAAGAGGGAAACTGATGTCTGCTTCTTTAGGCTCTTCTGTCAGATGTCTTGCATGTTTGTGACTACAAGCCCCACCCCCATCCCCCCCAAAAAACATTACTGAGTCATTTTTGCCTGCTACAAAGCAAATTGCTTCTGAAGGGAACACAAGATTCTGTAGCTTTTTTTTCAGACTGTCAGTAATCTTGGCTTGTCTTCATCTCTAATAATTATATTTACTTGAATTTCCTTGGCAGATTTCATTAGTTCAATGGATTGTGTTCACTTCCCCACTTTAAATATTTAGAATTGTGATTACATCCCATGACTACTACATATGTGTAGTGTCTATCTGTTTCTTAGTCATATTATCACATCAGAAGTAGTGTCATTTATCCTAGATAAAACATGGATAATACTTCCAGAAGATGATGTGGTTGATGTATACAAATATGCATATCAAATAGCTCTATTCCATATTCCTGGCTTATGTTTTTATAAATCTAGGTCCCAGTCTTGCAGCTGGCAAACACACTGACTATGAGCAGGGCAAAGCCTCTGTTAACTGAGTGCTGAACAGACACAGGTGCTGTATAGCCAACATTAAATCCTGTCTGCTTTGTGCTGCTACTTCAACAAAACTGGGAGGAAGACTTGCCCCAGCTGCTGCCTTGACAAAAGATTACAGATAAAGGGAAGCAGGGTGGCCCTGGAAACTCTGGGCTCTCCTGTGAGCCTGACACACTTTGAGGCTGCTGTCACCGCGCGGGTTGGAGCCAGCGAGGTGCTGACTGTGGGAGGGCTGTCAGTCTTGTCACAGCGAGGCATCTTTGAGCCATCACATGTGCCACGTCACTGAATTCATCAGGGGCAGATGGGTTCTAAGACTACCTGTGAGCCTCTTGTTTTGGCAAGTTTTCCTTTCTTCTTTCATACCTTTTGATGATTTTTTTCATGCTAGCCTTTTTAGGAAGCAAAATTTGTATTAAGCCAAGGCTGTCTGCTGGGTCTCCACCCATCTTTTGCTTTATGACTTATAACCATTTGAAACAGTTGTTACTCGTGCTTATTTATGCCTTTTTTTTTTTTTTTGTCATGGACAAAAGTCAACTCAGAAGTAAATGTGGACACTTTTAAGCTAGAATCTGGTCCTAAAACCCATGGTATTTTTGCATGTGTTTTTCTGCTGAGAAATTCCCAATATAAAATTTTGTTTGCTGAGTAGGAGAACAGTAGCAGTTCAAAGCTGCTGTGCTGTAGTAGTATAAATTTTAGTCTTCTGGTGCTGGAAACAAGAAGACTGAATATCCTGTTTCTTTTTAAAACAGCCAGACTAGAAATGACTAAATGAATTTTTCCTCCAGCTGCAGCTACTTCTAGCTTACAAGAGTCAATTCAATTGCTCAGGTGACTGCCCCAACATGTTGAAGTATCAGGCAAGACTGCCTGGACTGGCCACTTTGGCAAGAGGACCTGCAGAGAGACTCCAAGACCTTCTAGGGCAAAACCTGGGAGTCACAGTGTATGTCTAAATAACTTTTTTCTTCGGTGCAACGAGCTGCTCTGTAGGCTCTTCCTGCACCGTGACTGGAAGAGTTCCTGGATGATACCTGTGACAAACACACTGCACAGGCACATTCACTTTGGCTTTTAAGATGACAGCAAAATGGATTTGACTTTTATTTTACTCTCTAAATTATCTATTTCACTTTCCAAAGCTCTGAGCATCTAGCATGTTCTATTTACTGCTCTTACAGTCTTGGGAAATGAAATAATGTAGTCTCACAGCTCCAGAGAGCTTTTCAAAAGCCTGTTGTTGGCTACATCTTTCTGACAATCAGGAGTGAAGTATTTTGTGTGTGTACACACTTGCACATACGCTTGGCCACCCACAGTTTCCCCTATAATGTGTGAGCTGCTGGGCTGTAAAATTGTTCATATCTTGGCACCAATATATCTGTATTAATTTCTGTCCCTCAGACTGCAAACACTAGGGTAAATTGCCTGAAGTTAATCTAACAGAAGGATATGGACAGCTGTAATTGTAAACCAAACAGTTGGAATTTGGTGGGCAGGAATAAACAGCAAAATGTGGCTGGAAATGGAGACTCAATACTTTTACAAATAATTTTAGGCAAGCACATTTTTTGTATGTTAATTATTCTGGCACATGAACCCAGATTGGTCTTCCTGGCAAATGCATGAGTAGTTTAAGGATTGCAGGGAAGAACATTTTGAACACAGTAGGACAACACTGTAGTTAATTGCTGTATGTTGCATCTTGACTCACAGAAAGTGACTGTTGGCTTAGACTAAAAGGAAAAGGAGAAAAAAAACCTAATCTGCTTCATGTGTGTGTGGGGGGCTGTATCTGAAATCTAAGCAATGGATTTTTTTTTTTTTTCCAGAATAATCAGTGCATTCCAGCTGGGTTGGAAAACTACTACTCTGAACAAGACTCCAGCGCTCGAGGGAAATTTTACACAGTCATAAACCACTACAACCTGGCCAAACAAACCATCACGCGCTCCGTGTCCCCGTGGATGACAGTACTGTCAGAGGAGAAACTGTCTGAACAGGAGACTGAAGCTGCTGAGAAATCAGCTTAGTATGATAAGCTAATTATTAAAACTATGTCATTTGAAGGTAACTAAGGGACTTCAAGGAACTTTTCATTAAATATAATTATGGATAATTTAGAGGTTACTCATGTTTATGGTGTAACTGCTTCTGTTTGCTGATACTGCTTTGCAAAAAAAGAAAAAAACTGAAAACAAAAACTTGCTGCAGAACATTCATGGGCATAACCCCAGGTGCATATCAGCATTGCTGTAGAGCTTTGACACCATTTTCAATGTTAAAAAAAAATCCAATGTTAGATATGTTCTTGCAGTTTATTGGATACTGATAGATTTTGTCACTGGATTTTCAGGGCTTGGACCTTAGATAAATCATACGTTCTGTTGTCTGAACAGATACTTAATTTATTAAATTTTTGAATTCTTTGTCATTTTGCAAACTGAAACACCCCAGCCATAACTAGAGTGATCTCTTGTTTAGGTGAAAGCTGTAATGTTTAGTTTGGGCTCAAGCAGGAATGACAGTCAGCACTGACATCGGGGCATAATGTAATGACTTGTATGGAGAAAGAAACTGTCAGGTCAAATATTTCCTTACATTTCCTTTACTGTTTTTTGTAAGTGATAATGGAGTTCTCTGCAACAAGGCATGCTCAATGTTTTCTTATTGCTGTCAGCAGGATTTAACTGCATTTCCACTGTGGCTTTAGCATCTTGGTAAGGATGTGCACTGAAACACAAACTAGATAGACTTACAGAAAAACACAGGCAGTTTTAGTGGTGAGTGCTGAGGGTAGTGTAAAAAATACACAGTTCAGGATGTTCTAATGAGAAATGACATCTTTTGATCATACTAAAGAGGCAGAAAGCCTACTCACAGTACATGTAGTCCACTATGTCATTTGTTGGATACAGCTGAGGGAGTAGTATGTCTAAATTTTCTCTTGTATTACATTCACATTTTCCCTTTTTATTAGTTAGAAAGAGCTTTCTGTTATGTATGGTTTGCAGTTTGATACTGTTTAAAACATGGAGCATCACAAGTGAAACAGTAGCATATTAGATACCACAACTGGCTGTTAAAGCTCCATGTGAAACAGTGAAGAGTAGAACTGTTTGTGTATGGCTTGGGAGGGGAAAAGATGTAGAAGAACGTAGTGTTTTGGATGCACGTTAAAGTTCCATTGTAATTACAAACTTACCTATTCTTTGTGTGAAATCATGTTTTCATTTTTATTATAAATCTTAAATATACATTATAAAAAGACATCTTATTAATTTAACATACAAAGTGTGTGAAGCATCTGGGCAAGCAAGTTGCCTTTTTATTCACATAACTTCAATGGGACAAGGTAGAATGGACATGTCAAAAGTTCCTTTTTTTTTTTTTTGTAGAGTCTGTTCAAAAATTAAGGGAAAACATCAGTATAGGCTGTTTCTCAAGATCTGTAGTAGAACAAATGTGGTCAGCTCTACTTCTGTTTTTCTCCAGCAGAAGCCTGTCATCCCAATACAGTAAAAATAACCATTATGACTCAGTGCTCTAAATTTGATAGGAAATGTGCATTACACAGTGCAGCTGTAGAAGGCTTTTTATTAAGTCATCATGGTATGTGGAATGCAATAAACTATGTGCCGAATTTTTATCTGCATTTAAAAATATCAAGCTCATGTTAAGATCTTTAAAACATACCATGTTTGCATTTTCTAACAGGCATCTGCTTTATTGAATATAATTAATTCACATGTAACTTTTGACATTTTCACTCTGTGCAGAGTAAAGAATAAGAATGATGCTGCCAGTTGCATAAAGTGTATAGAAATACACATTTCAGAAGAGAGACAGAAAAACACATGGATTCCGTATCAACATATTTCCAAAGGACACTCAGATTTTACAGGATGGAAAGGTCTGTTTCCCAAGACTGTCCTAAATAGAAATGATTCACAAATGATACATCTTCTCACCTTAAATTTAGGACAGTAAAAAACTTTAATGCATAAGTAAATATTGATGAGAAACAACTTCTTTTTCTCCTTGTAACAATAAAAAAAAAAAATTAGCAAGCCTTACAATCTAGGAGAAACATTGTTTATGCTTCTTGAAGTCAAAACCATTTTCCCTTTGATTTATCAGGAGGGACTTTATTAAGTCTTACCTACACTTGGTTTTGAGACTGTTTTTTTAGTTAACAAATTGCTCCCTGCTTTAGTACTTTGAAGAGTTTGACTTTGTCTATTCTTTAGCTTTGTTCCAGCATCCCAGAACATCTGCTTCATCACACAATCTCTTTGTGTTCTCTCTTTTCACTTACAAGTAAAGCTCTTTTGTTGACTCCTTATCATTACTACTACCTTTAGATCAAGCTGATTTCTGAGTCAAGTAGTTTCAAAGGATTAGAAGTAAAGGTCATTTATGTGCAAAGTGATCACTGTGTACTGAAGTGGTGTGATGAAATAAACGCCTGAGACAGTGTAGAAGCTTTTGCACAGTAACAGTTTCCTCTTGATCTGGGATGGGAGCTGGACCTTCCACAGCACAGGTGGGTGGCTGTGACAAAACCAGTACTGTTGTTTTTTCTTCTGTTAGGTCTGCTCCAGCTTTTAGCTTTCTTCACAGCTCTTTCAAAGACTTTTACGTTCTCCAGAGGATAAGCGTGGTTTTATGTTTGATACAAGGATTTAAAATGAATGTACTAATAGATATGTGCACAACTTATTTACTGGAAAATATTTCCATCACAGAGGTATGACAAAATGCATAAAAGGCATTCCACTAAAAAAATGTCAGATCATTTACAAACAGAGCATGGAGCCAATAGTATGTTTAATTAATTATCATACCAGTCCAGGAAAAGCAAGGAGAATGAACACATCACAAGGAAGAAGAGGATCCATACTCTAAATCCAGCATTGTTTTTGATGGCCTGTGAGGGAAAGGTTATCCCTGTTACTATTAGCAGTAAATACAATTTCAGTAGTGGCAACCCAGAATGCCTGTTTGTGGCATCACCCTTCCCTCCCACAAGAGAAACAACAAAATTTGCCCTTAATTTCAGGTGAATACAGGTCAGGTTGGCTGGTACCTCTTTAGATTTATCACACTGAATTAACACTCAAAATTGCATATTAAAAAAAAACAACAACAACAAAACATTAAAATCCCATGCAATCAAACACCAGGCACTATATTGGAAAATATATGCTTCAAAATTAGTTTTAAGTTCCACAAGTGAAATTCCTTGATTAAAAGTAATCAGGTCTTCATCTTTCTAATAAAGATCTGACTTGAAACAAATGAAAAAACAACAAAACCGAACAACAAACAAAAACAAAACCCCTGACACCTCTGGAGATAACTCAGTCACCTACTTCAGTCTCAGAGCCAGTATTTTTCTTGGCTTCTCCCTTCCAAAACTGAGACCAGCAGGGACTTGTTTTTTGCTGTCATTTTTTAGATTTACATACGGAATTTTTTTTATATGATAAAAACACTAATGTGAGGAACAAAGTTTTTTATTTTACTACCTTTCACTACTGTTTCTCAGGATGATTTAGAAAACTTAGTTGTACCTAAAAATGTGAAAAGTGAGGTAAAATATAGCTTCAGTTCTTGCCATGTTTGATGCACTTTTCAGAAGAGCAGAGCAGTGGATAACTCATCCTTGAGATACCTTTCCTGTGTGCTCTCAGGAGGGAGAAAGAAGTGAGTCAGCAGCCTAATTTAGGAATTCAATTTTTATTGAAATCTCTGTTCCCAAAATAAAATAGCCTTTCCTTCTAATTAGTAAAAGAGTGGAAGAGGTTTGTTTACTAGGAGCATCCAAGAGGTATTCAGGGTGGTCAGGAGTCTCTTCTGCTAACACTCAGCATTCTGTTTCAACCATTTCAGCACTGTCTTATAGTGGTAGTCTGCAATTTCTAGGCCCCTCCCTTCTTTTTTTTTAAAAACTTGACAGGTGCTTAAATGCAAGCTAGATGACCTTCATGCTCAAAAAAAATGCTGAGGCCAAGTATATTTCTGCAGTCCTGTGTAGCTATTCAGATCATGCTTAGCAAGTGTGAACTATTGAGAAGCTCAGCTACCTTGAACAGTTTTCCCAGACCCCTCTCCTAACACCCAACACTCAAGCACCAGTCCCATGGGTGAGCTTGCACGTGCTGTTTTAAAGCAACACCTGGAAAAAACTGAAAGTTAAGAGAAATGAGTCTAAAACACAACTTCAAGATATTACCTCTCTTATGTCTTCATTGCCTTCTTTTATATTCTCTGTTGCACCCACAACTAATTGATGGATATTGTCAATATCAGTTTCCTGTTTAAAAAAGAAATAAAATTGAGAAATAGTAATGAGCGTTACAAAAAAAAAAAAAAACAACCCCACTTCCAAGGACTTGGGGAACAAGGAGAACTCGAAAGTAAAATAAAATCTGGTATTACTGACATCTTTGTTTCATTGATGCAAAGGCAGAGAGTAATACATTTTTCATTGCTTTATCGGTGATTTTACGACCCTGAATGGAAACCACCAAAACCACCAAGTAGGAAGTCTCCCATTTATTTAGAGTCAAATCTAACCTGTCTGATTTTTTCCAGCCCTTTTGGAAGAGGTGCCAACATTTCCAGAATGGATGCTGTTACATAACACATTTAACAGGACACCAGTTCTGAGGCAGAGGGATCATTCTAACACACATCTCTCATTTTCCATTGCTGGTACATACTAGTAAGTAACAACAGTAAATATCATGATTTTGAATTTAAATAACAAACAAAAATATTTTCCTTCACATTTATATGGAAGATGCATTAATTTTATGTTCACAAGTCGGCAAATCAAGACCAAAAGGACCCCAGAAAATCTTCAAGTTATATTTGCTGCTGTAGTATTAAATTATACTCACCTGTTGCAAGACTTTCTCAGTGAATATCTCTTGTAATCTGGAGATTTCCACCACTTTTCCTTCAATTTGTCTTGGCAAAGAACAGAAATACTCCATTAGAAACTAGTGCAGACATATCTTGCTGCTGCAGATTCAGACCCTCCAGCCCAATAAGTGGCTGCTCAGGAGGCCACTGTTTTGTCAGTTGTCTGTGAGGCAGCAATAGCCTAGGACTAGGGCTTGGACAGTGCCTCGTTGAAAGACAACCAGCCCACAGTGAAGCCCTGGGAAAGGCACCCTCAGAAAGGCTTTCACTGCCAGGATTTTTCACCTGTCTCCCTTCTTTGATTTCATATCATAACATCCATGCTGGGCCTTAAGCAGTTGATTTTGACACACCCTTTTCATATGCTACTCTGGTGTGTGCAGTTAACCTTGCCGAGGACTGATACCCAAAAGTCCATTTCTAGCTTAAATAGCTGTTTGGGTGTTCTGCACAGCTGGGGAGAGTGAATGGCACCACTGCTTGTCTCTGCATGGGGTCAGCAATGGCACCTCCCCTACTGCCGTCTGGATATCCAGCACACAACAGGACAGAAATGGAAAATGTAGTACTTTAAAACTTGGATAAGGGAGAATGTAAGCCTTCTAAATGTAACCAGTGCTACCATTCTTTACACGGTGACACAGCACACAGTTCCTTTCCTGGGTGGTTTGTCCCAGCTCCTCCCACACCACTGGAGCAGGAGCAGGCAGGTGTCCTGCAGTCACTGCCCTGCACACGGGGGCTGACTGGGGCACGGGACCAGCACGGGCCACCAGCTGCCAAGTAACAGAAAACTGTACCTGACTTCATCAAAGAGATTGTTCATTTCACCAACAAGTCTCTGGTTCTCCTGTTCAAACTGGAAAAAGGGGAGAAGGAAATGACACACAAAATTTACAGGTTTAATTTCCCAGAAGTGAGTCTGAAATGACAGGCATGTGTTTGAAGAAGGGTAACAATGTATCTCACAGAGAAACGTTTAGTCTTCTGTCACGGGCAATTTCTATCATAAAGAATGAAGAAAAATTTTTTGTTTCTTTTAACATCCACATTTCTTTTTGCACTAGAGGCTCACTGCCTACCTCACTGGTATGAACAGCCTTCTCTCCTGGATTAAAGGATTCCACAGAGTCTAAGAGGTTAAGGTTACTGGGCATTGCCACCTTCACTGTGGGGTATAGGTCTCAGGGAAGGTGCTCAGCTCCATGAATTAAAGGAAAACACCAACATATTTCACAGTTCCATGAAGTCCTATTAATTTCCACTCTAAAGATCCAATGATTTTGTCAAATAAAATAATACCAGTGTTGCAATACATTCTCACTGCTGTCTGTAGTGACACCACCTACAGAGAGAGCATTTTTGAAAATATAATCGCCTAAAATACAGTGATATTTACTTCATAGCAGCAGATTGCTAAAGGTGCTTCATTACTGCACTGCATTACATTCATGACTATTGTATATCTGGTTCTGGTGGAGTCACCTCACAACAAAGCCAAGACACAGAGCAATGAAATAGAGCCACGAGATTTAGCACTGTGATCACAGATTGGTCCTTGAGTGACTAAGTGGGGCTACCATGCTGCAATTGGTTTTTCTGACTTCTGTAAGGATAGCTGTACAAATACTCAATATTAGAAATTCCCTATTTTGCAGATGGTAACTAATTGAGAAGACAAATTTTCAGTAAAGAAACAGTGAATGACTTAAATCCTTTACAAATAGCACAAATCCACTTGAGAAAGTACTCTTTAAAAAGTCCCTTTGATATTTAAAACCTTCCACTGGCACAGATTGCCTTTTAAACTGCAAAATTATCTTTACAACTTGAAACCATGGCTGATGGAGTGCTTGCACAGACAGCAGTTAAGATATGCTAAAACAGGCAATTGAACAAAGGGTTTGAGCACTGAACACATCATATACCAGTGCATCACAAAGGGATTTACATGATGGGAACATAAAACCAAGCTCTAGCAATCAGTATAGCTCAGCGATTTATGGCTTATTGAAGTAGCCTCTTTTACGACAGTCAAATACTCTGTTACCAAAGTATGGCATAAAGTGGCAAACTGCTTAATATATGGGTAAAAATCTAAGGCATAAAATAAATAACCACCACTCCTTTAGTTATCCCATGAGAGAAGTCATTAGATGTGCTGTCCCTGAATTCAAGACAAAACCAACCAACCAACAAAAAGATAAACTCAGAGAAAAGTAGATATTTTCATACTCCATATTTTCAGACTCCAAACAGATTTTTCCCACTCAATGCAATCACAAGACATATGCTCACAATAACTGTAAAAAACATTAATATACCTGCACTCAGAGTTATAAACTGAAATTTATTGTGTAAATCATGCAGTAGCCTGAAAACATTTTGAACAATGTCAAGCTCTCTCCTGAGGGTAAAATACTGATAGGAATTGGTGTTTTAGCAATGATAGGGCATTAGTTCATTATTTCATAATTATTAGGGCATTAGTTCATTATTAGTTCATATCTACACAAAGGATCATGGAACCATGACTGAGGATTTGCTAAGTATGATATGATACAAACCATCCCAATTTAAAGCCAACCAAGCAGTTTACAGACTGCAAACTACCCTTTTCATAGAATTGTTTAGGATGGAAAAGATCTTACAGATCAAGATAACAACCCAAGGCCACCACTAAAACCATGTCCCTGAGTGCCATGTCTACGTGTCTTTTAATACTGCCAGGGATGGTGACTCCACCACTTCCCTGGGCTGTCTGTTCCAAAGCTCGAAAACCCTTTCAAGAGGAGATTTCTCCTGTGATCCTAGGCCTACAAAACACAACCTGCATTTAGCTTTCAGCAGAAGGCCCTGTCAGAGCCATCATCCCCAACTCTTGTTTCCCCTGTTTCACTGGAAGGTGAAGGGCAAGGGATCTAACAGTATTGTGCCTAAAGGAAGGAGAATGAAAATATGTAAAGAATTCTCTTTTAAAAGAAAACAGGAAGCAGGAGTAAGGCTCTAGATTTTAGACTGGCACTCAAGAACAATATGAGAGCGTACAGAGCAGCCTCTGAAGAACATTTTCTCTTTAACAAGACATACCATAATTATGTGCAACTTACTCATCTCTGACTGGAAGAATGATGTGTGCTGTGTCTGGGAACACCTCGAATCACTGCCAAGGAAGCTTCACAAAGTCATACTGCTGCAGCCCTTTGCCCTGTAAAGCTCACTGTTCTGGTATCTGGACAGCTACTGATTGAAATCAGTTCTTCTTTCTTTATATAAACCCAAGGCAGTGTATGCTAATGTAGAGAGGTTTTCTAAGAATTTTGAGCTATGTTCAAAATGATAAATTTAAGAATATCAAAAAATCTGACAGGCTGTCAGCAATCATGCCTATGTCAGAAATTTCCTATTCAAATGTAAGCAGAACTGGATCAATCTATAAACATGCTGATAGCAGAGAAATGCAACAATGTTAAAATTCATGAAATTCTGTTGTGACAGACACCTTGTAGCTATTCCTTCTAAGAAACCAATATGATTTTGATAATAAAAAAAATGAAAATAAGTAAAATTAAGTATAACTTCACAGTAATAGTTAAATCGTACAACTATTTCTGTTCTAGAAACTGTCCAAGAAAAATGGCAAACAATTTATTCTTTCAGAAGTTTCATAATGATTCTTCTGATGTTGCCTTGACTTCTATTGTTTACTGACTAAACAAAGCAATTAGTAATTCTAATGGTAGAAAACAATTTTAATGTCAATTGTTGAAATATAGTTTTTATTAATTTCATGTCTCTATGTAAATATTTTATAGCATTTAAAAATATTAGCTGCTACCAGAAGAACCAGGAAGTCACAGGCAAAAGGTGTATCTTCTTATGGCATTATTCTGCATAAAATGTTAAAAGTTAATTTAGGTGAATCTGTACTTCTTTTTTTTTAACCACACATGAATAAAGCAGAAAATACAATAAACTGGACAATTAGACACAGGATAAACATACCATTTGTATTTCTTCAGGAGACAGCTCATCTTCACCTCTGCTGTCCCCCCATAATCCAAGGTTACTTTGGACATCAGGCAGATTCCTGTCTGTAAAAGAACCAACAAACACTTGAGACACTGAATAATACAGGACACTGAATAGTAAAGTCAAAATAATTTTTCATCCATGGTACACTGATAATGAAATTGTTGTATCTCCTTTGTCAGTTACTGAGATTCACCCTGTATTTACAGCACAAAATTACATCAATAACCTTTAATTTCTGAACAGGGCCAGAAGTCTTCATGTAGGTTTAATTTTGTGAACTAAAGGGAGTTGCATTAACATACTGACAGAGAAGGATGTAAAACAACTCATAATGCACTAAGAGTTTTTAGGGCACAAAATACTGTAGCAGTTGTCTGTTCACAGATAGAACCACACAATTTTCACAATGACAGTCTATATGCAAAGTATTATCTTCCAGTAAGACTTGACAGAACCATTGGCTCCTCCTTTCAGAAACTAAAGACAGAATCTCAAAGACGTTTTGAGCAAAGCTCACAAACTCGATTTTGTCATGCTGTTTAAACTTCCCATTACAGTGCAAATCCCAAACCACACTGTGCAAGGGGTTCTTCCTGCATATAACAGGAATCAGCTCCAACCATACAAATTAACCATAACACATCAAAGCCACTTCATTCATTTCAGTAGCACTTCCCCTTTGATTAGAGCTACTCATCTGCATAAATCTTTGTATGAGTTGGACATAGAAGATCTTGAAGGGCTATTTCTGGGATATTCCCTTCTGGAAGATTTCATTTTAGGCTTAATTATAGACTTTTGGTTACAGAGGAGGAAGTTAGAATGGGAGAGACAAGAAACTGTGCTATAGGAATCTACTGTTTCCGAAGCTGTTCTAGCATCACTGTTTAAAAACCTTGTAAGATTGCAGCCTTGAGAGAGCCTCTCTTCTCCTCTCTGGCTGTAACAATCTTACAAAACCCAAGACAGATCTGTACCACCCCACAATGGAACGACCCTAAGACTGCTTTGAGGCATCAGATGCAGGTTGCAAATTAAAACACGGAAATATTTCGTTTTTATTTTTTCATACATTTCAGACTTCCTATTTATTCCAGTCAATCTTTTAAGCATTTATATCTATTTTAATTTGTTTTGTTATAACTTCCTAGACATAATTTTTTTCCAGTTGCTTAAGCAGGACTAATGCATCATCATTCAGAGTATGACTTGTCTTGGGAAGCCTCTGAAAGGAGTAGTTCTATTTATAAACACATCTATGAAAAGAGACATAAGGAGAAGTTTTCCCTTTTATCCTCCATGATAGTATTTGTGTAAACTCTTAAAAACATCAATATTGTAGAATAGTATTGTGTATGTCTCCTTTATAAACTTTTTTTTGGCCTCCCAACAACCAAACCATGATACAGAAACAATGACAATGTTACAAATGAGGGATATGCATAAGGAATATAAAAAATTAAAAAAAAAAAAAACCAAAAAAAATAGATCAGTCCTTTCTTATAGTAATAAAATATAAACCCAAGAATCTCTTTAAAGGTTGTTTAGAAATCATCCAACTATTTTTTTCATGGGGTATTATCAGTATTTCAAATTTATTTCACAGAATCACAAAACTTACTTGTTTAGGTAATCAATGTATTTACATTATATCAAAATTACAATAAATTATTTACTGTATTCAAACAAAATAAGATAATTAGTTTATAGAGAAAAAAAAAAAGAGAAAGACCCTCCTATTTTATCCCAGAGGAGCCAATTAGTTTCAGGCCCTGCCAGCGCTGTTAAAAAACAGCACCTGTATATCTAATAAGCAAATATACTTATGGTAAGAGGTAAGCAAGAAACATGTATCTCCCCAGGGTTCCTCCTGTCACTGTGGTATGTTTTGGGCTTTCTGCAGCTTTCATGGAGCTGACATTAATGCTTTTCTGCAATCCAGCCAGCAAAAGCCAAAGTACATTTCTATTTCAGAAAGAGAAGTAGTTAACTCGTGACAGAGATATATAATAATGATCAAATCCTCTGAACCTTTTTCCATGCTGAAAGGAGACAGCTGCTAAGCTTGTGGACCAGTTCAAAAGCTACTCATTATTTACATTTATTTCCATAAACTAAATGTCAAATCTGTAATATGCAAATAAATACTGCCAGTATATAAAAGCAGTCTCCAGAGAGACTATTTTGCTACCATGAGGCATGTTCACTATAATTCTAATGTAAACAGGTGCTTTGCCTCAAAACAAAGGTAATCACATTTTGCTTTGGTTTCTGCCAAAAAACCAGACAAAACCCAAGTTGTGCTTCAGCACATCAAGTAGCTAATTCAGCTGTTCATCACAGTGTTCAAATTAAGGGCAGAACCACAAGCTGCTCTAAAAAGTATCTTTACAGATGAGATTTAACCCAAGGGACCCAGGCATGCTGCTGATAGGTAATTCATAAAAGCAAATTATCACCATTCTCTAAAGCACCAGCATCCTGAGGATGAAAGAGCTTATTTCAAAATGCAAGCATTTCTCTGGCTTCCTAAAAATTTGAAAAGTTACTTGAAAAAAACATAAATCAAAGGCTGTAATATTTAAACTGAGCTTCTTGTTTCCTAGTCATCTTGTTCATGTTATTTTCACAGTTCGACAACCACCTACCAGCAAAGTCACAAGGCTGATTCCTATAAGCACTTACCCTTATGTGAGGAATCACAGGCTGTGTGCATTTGCATACTGCTCCAGACAGATTTATTTTGATACACAAATTCCATAGTTTTCTCAAAGTCTAGTCAGCAACCCCTTGTAAATACTGCAGCAGCACCACTTGTGTGGCAGGACCCCTACTTCCTCATAAAAATTAAAGCAAAAATGCATGAAAGTGAGAACTGGAGTAATCAAAATTAATGTGCAATAGCTGCACAAAATAGCTGCATTTCTATTTACTGCAGTGGCTTGCTGTGTCCAAGGCAACCAAGGAACAGTATTTTCCATGGTGTGGCACAGATTTTTGGAGCTAAAAATTGTACTGTCACTATGTGGTGGGAGTATACACTTTCAGGGATTGCAGGGACATTTGGTAACAAGGATAGAGCACAGGGCAATGAAGATGCTACTGTGCTGCTGCTTCTCCAGTGGCACCAGCTCACAGCTGCAAAACACTGATAACAGGTTAAGGTGAAACTCATCTATGTGCCTGTGTGCTGCATCACTTATGACACACTATAAAAAGGTAAGCACTAGAAACGGCACATAATCAAAACCTGTACTTCTTACAATAAATTCAGTGTCAGGGAAAAAAAAGGCACACTGATAGGGCTGCAAAAGTACAAACTGGTTAGGAAGATAAGCAAAGCCATTATCAGAAAATGAAGTCATTCACACATTATGAGGTAATTCAGTGTTAGAGACTTCATCCAGAAGTGGAGCACTCATTTCACATGAATCCACCCTCTGCATGGCCCTGGAGTCACCTAACAGAGGAACTTTACTCTTTTCATGAAAATCACTAAAGAAACAACAATTGTTTACCAGAATAATATGGCCAACCATTGCATTTGTTCTATCCTGATAAAGTATTATCACAATGTAATGTAATTAGAAGGAAAAAAATTCCTGCTGTAAATCACAGGGTACGTTGGTCTACTTTAGACAACACAAATGGGAGACCTCAAGCCAGGGAAAGCAACTTCAGAATCACAGAAACAAGACTTCTCTTTAGGCATGAAACCTGAAATTATCCAGACAATGGTGATACTCCAAAAGGCACTTTGCTCCAAAGCTCTGCCAGCATACACATCCCAGGACAGGCTGAAATGGCTTCTATCCCTCAGCCTGAGAACCAGACAACCAGGAATGAGAACCAATGCTCCCAAATCTCATCCAGATCTGCACCATCTGAAATGACCCAAGGTCAGAGACACTGCTTTGGGCTTCTGGCTGTCTCCTGCCCACTGGAAGATGAGATGAAATTCTCCCAGCAGGGCAATCCAATGCTGTCAAGAAGAAAGCCTCAAAACTACTGGATCTGACCAGCCAATAACCTCCTCTGTGTGAGCATGTTCCACCTTCGAGTTCCTGCTGTACGAGTGTCCAGCTTAAGATCTTTGTGCTTAAACTACAGAATGTTCTGAGAGTCATTGACCTACTTTCTAATTCCTTGCATTCAATGAAAGGAATATGGAAAAATCAGACAAATTTCAGAAGATATGATACTGATAAAAATAAATGAAAAGGAAAGAGTTCATAAAGAGGTTATTTAGAGGATGAAGAGTTCAGCAAAGCATATGACTTGTTTAGCTGGCATGTCAGAAAGTAAGATTTTGCTTCCTCAGTCTCACAATATGCTTCACAGAAGCCTGATCATTTCCTGAAAATGGCAAACATGCCAGTCATAGCAATTGGCCCTTCTAAAGTGAAGGAATTACTATCGACTGGACAGGTCTTGCCACGAAAAGTAAAATGTAACTACATTTTATTCCTACCTTTGCTTTCCTCAGCAGAAGGTTTTTCTTCAGAATCCTCTAAAGGACTTTGTGAAGATTTTTCAGCAGAAAGAGGTGATTTGGACACATTGCTCTGCTCAGGCTCCAGTCTGGACCTAGAAGTACAAGAGCCTGTAATTTGACTGATGCTACACAGATGTATTTCTCTAAAATGAGAACAACCACAGATTACTAAATTCAATACTTCAACTCTTGCGAACTTCTCATTAAAGATTTTCCAGTTGAGATACAAAATGTACTTAGCAACTGTCACTGAAATATTGTTACAAAGGCAAAGAAAGCGCTGTTACTAAAATTTTGTTACAAAGGCAAAGAAAGCATGAACAGTATTCTTGGACAAAATGCACCACCTGCTCAGAGTTGAGAATATTGAAGGCTACAGCATAAAAATACTGACACTTTATTAAACTTCCTTTCAAAAATCCAGTGTAATAATTTTTTTTTTCTTAAAGCCAACATTTAGCTCGTATGAGAAATTTTTAGTGGCAATGGCCAACTACTACTTCTTTATTTTTTTCAAATAATAATGATAATTTTACTTAATGTTTTCAATTATCATAAAGAAAATTCAATAGAATTAGCTTTCTTATACTACCTCTAAGTCCCTATTAGGTAATTTTAATACAAAGGCAATGCAAATCATGAGAAGCTTGTTCAGTGGTTATATATTAAGTACTTGTCAAGTATGTTTCAGTATGGCATCAAAAAATGTTGAAAATTAGTGGTAATGTATCTTTTTCCAGTAAATTTCTGTGGATTATTGTTGTCTACAATTAGTTCTGTAACTGCTACATAGCAAGCAGTTAAATGTTTGGTAATGCAGCTGGAGAAGGTAAGAACCAAAAACCGATGGGTGGAATCACCTGCTGTGCCAGGTGATTCCACCCTACCCTTTATCACTTCCTACCCTCTCAAATATAATCAACAGTTAATCTCATTATGATTTGCAATTCTCCCCTACGCCTAACAGAAGGTGTTGCTTTTTGTGTTCCTTTGCATTGTGTCTAAATTCTAACCCATAATTAGAAAATTCTGTGAAAAACAGAATATAATGCAACTGTCATCACTGAGTGATTGCTATTTAACAAGAAAAAGCAGCAGCAGGGAACCTTTTTTAGTTATAAAACCTCTGCAAGTACTGGGCTTTTGGTAATTTAACAGAGAAGAATTCTTCTCTTATCTCCTCCCTCTCAAATTTGCCTAATAATACGAAAAAAAATACTTATCTACATATCTGTGCAGTTTAAATAATAGTTTTAATATTAATAAAACACCAATTCCCCAGGTAACAAAAATACCAGCTTGATTTGAATAACTGCATACATAATTCACAAAATCTTCTAATGGAAAAAGAAGTTTAAAATGGAAAATAAATATAATCTTGAATACCAATAAACATTAAAATTGAAAATCACAACCAAGTAACTTTACAGAAAAAAATGCTTGTGTTTCTATTTCTCATCTTTTCTTTCTGTGAAAGTAGTCCTAACCAGCAGAACTTTTAAATCAAAAAATGTGAGTGAATAGATAAAGGCAACCTCTTTAAGAAAATTATAACACTCAGGCAATTTGTTGAAGAGCTTAGGATAGTTATCAGTATAAATGGAAACATGATGAAATAAATTTCTATGGCAAACTTTTCAGTATTGTCTGATATGCACATATTTTAAATTGACTAAACTACAGGAAAGAAGAGCTGCACTAGGATGAATTTATTTCTAAAGAAACATATTCCTTTATTGTTTGTTGCCCTTATTGTGCACAGTATAGGAATACAGGAAACCTGCCGTTTAAAATGAACAAAGTGTTTGGGATGCACTGTTTAAAGGATAACTAATTCTTTTAAGAGAGGGTACACATTCTTATCACATAAAGCATCTGCTGAAACCCTCAGGGAAATTACAAATCAATGATACTCTTTTCCTATAAGTCATAATAAAGACTGGGTTATGTCCTGTGATTTATTTGAATTGAATTTTAATTTAAATGACAATTTAGCCATTACATCACATCTGCAATGCATGCAGACTCCACCTGGTCAACATCTGTTTTCTAGCTCTTGCATCCGTAAAGAGAGGCATAGAGGGACCCTCCAATTAAAAAAATGTATCTTTCAGGTTAATTCTTAATGCCTTATTGCTCTTTAGTTAAGTGGTACTCTAACTTCTGAAAAAATGCATCAAACTGAGTTTTTTTTCTCTGTTTATTCATCTGAAAAATCCTGAACCTGGGATTTCACATGGAAACAGTAGACTAAGAGTACTAACAGAAGAGATGGTGGTATTCACTAGCTACTGCTTCAACTGCAGGAACAATGCTCTTTTTCTCTGAAGCTCCTTCACATGAAGGATACTGATAAGATTCTGTATTTTCACACATTAAAAATATCACACAGTTTGTTTCTGTATGTATTTTTTTTCTGAAAAGTTATGGGAGCTACAAAAATACCAATGCTTTATTTTTCACTCATTACTTCTTACCAAATTTCAAAAGTGGTTTGGAGTATTTTGTTTCCTTGGTTTTGGTCTGATCCTCCACATGTACTACTATTTATGTCTCATGAGGATATATTTGAGTGAATCTAATTGTGCTTAATCAGGCTGAATCATTCTGAATAAAATATACTTATGAACTTTTGAAAACATCTCTCTGGGTTCAATGTAACTGTAGTTGATCAACCCAAACACCAAACTGATAAACCAGCATCAGGTCTTCGAAAAAAGCTCAAGAATTTATTTACGTGCACGTTCTAGAACTATATTCTTTAAAATTAAAATACACACAATGGACCTGGAGGTTACTATTCAAATAATGCAGAGTGAGAAGACATGGAAAGCCTCTCAGGTATTAAATAAATTACAAACCTGTTCACTTTCCCTATCATTCTCACAATTGGGAGTATGCAGGTAAAAAAAGTGAACAAGTACAGGGTTTGAAACTTGACTGAAAAAAAATCCCACCACACTAAAAAGGCAGCAAGCACATCACCTTTAATGTCTCCTAGACATTTTCAGCTCTACATTAGCAGCCTTAACAAGTGCCACTATAGGAAGTGGAAGCTCTGGCTCAGTTCAGAAGTTCAGTTCATTCTAGTTTTTTATTTTCATCATGTTCCTGTTTGCCATGAACACCTGCCATCTCAAGTAGTATTTACTAACAACACAGTCACTTGTTTAGCAGAAAGATAGGACCTTTAAAAAAAAGCAAAAAAAATATTTTGGTGAAATTGTAGAAGTCAATGGCACTCTGCCACTTTCAGACTTGGCTTCATGTGCCTGAAGTGTAAAGAGCCCTGCCATGTACCTGTTGACCACAGAAGTTGCTCATCCAACCACAAACTTCCATTAAAACAATCTCCTTAGAATCTGAACAAGAGCAATAGTTTTGTTGAATATCTTACAACTGAAAGGCACAGTTAAACTATTTTTTGACAATACTTACAGCCTCTTCTTATCTATCACTTGCTTAACTCGGATGGCTCTTTGTTCAGAATACAGTTTGCACACTCCTGTTCAAGACATCAGTAAACAAAATTTCAGGTTAAAAGAGCAAGATTATTTTCTTGGAAAATACAATCATCTATTTGTAACTTTTCAGTAAATACTAAGTACTTTTTAAGTAATCTTCAATGAAGTCCAAGACAGCTGTTCGGTGCTCCTTCACCTGAGCAGACTGGACACCCTTGTGTGCTGAAATACAAAAGAAAAATATAAAACAATATTTTTATTGAATTCCACAACAGTTTGCACTTTCAGTTGATATGCAAGTTACATTCAAAAGCCTAGTCACATTTTATATATGTTATATATTAGTATTTCTTTTAAACATTGCTATATTTAAAGATGGATTCTCTAAAACAGCAAGTCATTACAACGAACCAAAACCTGAAAATAACTAGTGTCCTATAGTATTTGTATATATGCCACAGAGTTCTATTATGTCAATTAAACTCTAAACAGGAATAGGCAGCATCTAGCTAAGACCAGCAAAATAGATCTAGAGATGTAACTTGCTTGAATTATTGAACTTGTTCAAATTTCCTGGTGTATAGACTATGTGGAAATTTTGGGGATTTATGGTGTCAAACAGCCTTTTAATTCACATATATAGATATTTTTCATTTTTATACTATGCAGTTTCCATGCATGACTGACATTCAATGATTCTGAATAATGCTACAATTATGTATAGATCGCATTTTAAAGCTGATGAAAATCTTTTGTGTATCAATAAAATACAGAGATGCAGCAAGTCAACTTGAAAATGGCAACACAGAAATTCCCTCTCTATGACTTTCACAAGATAGTGTAGAAAAGGTATGATCCCATATTCAAGTTGTCAAAAACACTTTTGCTTTACCAGGACTCTGTTAAAGTTATTTAATTATCTCAAACTTGGAAGTATTATACCTGTGAAACCTGAGCAGCTAATAAAAGACAAGCTTCAAATTTAGAGAGCTTTGGTTTAGGCCTCTGTGCCACAGGGCTGAATTACTACTCAAGTAGCAAATATTTAGGACTCTATTTTACACTTGTTAACTGGTGTATTTGAACATAAAAACAGAATTCTATCCTCTGGCTTCTCTTTCTGCTATCACTAAAGAAAATGGAATTACAATACTAATTAGCCAGCGGGATTACACTAATGCAAACAAAAAGGCAACAAGACTTCCCTCATCTTTTTCCTAAAGCATTTAAGATTCACCATTATTCACCAATATTCAGCATTACCTTAGCCTTTATCAAGAACTAAAAAAAACCATGTAAGAGCTGCTTAGTTTACCTTCTGTTCTGAGCTGATGAATGGCATCAGCACACGTTCTCATGAACACCTGGGCATCTTGATCTATCTGGTCACGCTCTGTATCCGTCATCCTCACATACTCAGACATAACATGGCTGAGAAACAAAGACAAACTTGTCACTTAAAAAATCTCCAACATAAAATCCACAAGTACACACCTTACACCTTCTTGCAATTCACCAGCTTTGCAAAAACTTTTCTGCAACAAATTTTCACAGAAAAAGTAATAAAAAGTACAGTAACTACCACTGATGAAAGTGCCACTCCTATAAAGTTGGGAGGCTTTTTTTAGAACACTTTTACTAGTGAAATATGTAGAAAAGGCAGTATCTCCTATCATCTTGTACATAACCAAACACAGAGCAGATAAGGAGAAAATACAACTAGAAAATATATCATTGCCTTCAGTACTTATTCCAATAAAGTGTCCTAAAACCACAAAACCAATTAAGATTAAGAGATAGCTCAAATACTGAAAGAAGTACAAAAAAAGGGAATTTTCATTATCCTAAATACAGTGCTTCATCTTTAAAGTAGCTGTACTATGCAATTGTGAATTCAAACTAGAGGAAGAATACTGGAAAATAATGCACAATTATAATACCAAATTGACTGCAGTATTTATTAAAACCTGTTCCCATTGTTTGTTTCTATTTTAGATTATACATTATGCATTTAGTATTTTCTAATACTATTAATATATCTTCACTGTAGGAAACCAGCAGAAAAGCATATTGTATAAAGGTATGTAACAATGTTTCCACAGCCATAGTTGACAGGATGATAAAACTCCTACAGCAAAAAAAAGTTAATCTTAGGTTTCCTGATGCTGTAGTGATCACAGCCAATTATATCCGTTTTCTAAAAAAGGAAGGAAAACCTTAACTCACACCTACATTTGAAATTATTTTTTATATGTGAAAATTTCCTCATGTGTAATGCAGCTACATTAATGCAGCAATACAAGTAAATGATAATATCTCCAATATTTAGCCTGACATCCTTGGAGATCTCTTACACACTTCACTGCAATAATGCCAAAGCTCCCGTGTGCCTGCTGCAACCCCAGCCACAGGAAAGCCCACAGCCAACTCACACAACCCCATCTCATCAATTCACCCCACTCAAATCCAGCAGCTCCTTCCTGCATTATCAATGTACTGCAAGCACGGGTCCAGATCTCCTCCACAAAGCTTTGAGTATACTCTGAAGTCTTCCAGTATCATATAAAAATCTCTTCATTCCCATCCCATATTCTTGGTTTTACATAAAAAAATCAGCATATGGTTCATCTGACATGAAAATTAGTTTCTGCTTATTGGTCAGCTAGTACACAAGCACAGATTAGCAAGTAAACAGTAAGAGAAACTAACTACAAGTAACGTTCTATATTTTACATGTTTGTTTCCAAAACTGCCATGTATTTGACATCTAAATATCACGGTTCCCCCCCCCCCCCCGTTTAAAGCTATTCTAAATGTAATAAAATGTAATAAAATTATTCTTTATTCCTTAGTAGTGTTTCCATTTATAATTCTAAGCATGTGTAAAGCCAGGAAATCCATTCCTACATCCATCTCCACACAGGCCAAGACAGAAGGGGACCATTAAGACCATATGGTATGGCATAATTCATAATATCATTCAGTGAGCTCAGCCTAGAGAGTTACTTGAGCATTTTAGGGCACACAGATTTAGGTGGGAAATAAGGATGCAGTAACAGCTGCATGACAGCTCCTTGACTAAAAAACTCCACTCTTCTATTTCAGATTACAATAATAAATTCTGTCTGGTCTGCTACTGAACAGGATATAAAGTTCTTGTGTTTCTATGTCTAGCTTCTTGTACCCTTCCCAGCTTTGTAGTATTTGCAGAGCTCTACATTTTCTGTGCACTTTTTAACATAAGAGGGTAAGATAAAGATTACAAAATGCAAACCAGAATTTTCTTTTAAATCAGAAATAAATATGAAAAAACTTGCCTCAGGGACACTTCATTTTTACTAACAGTTTAACTAGTTGTAGTGTAGTGATACACTGAGGATAATTGCAACAGCTTTTTAACTTTGGGAACCAAGTTGTTAAGTTACTTTTCCTAGCTGCTTATAGAAAAACAGAGTAGATTAAATTCTTAAATAGGAGTTTCACAGCTTCAAAGCTAGTAAAATGCAGCTTAATCCAGTAAACAAGAAACAGAATACTTTTCTAACTGCTTACAGCTTACATAGTGTCTGGTACCAGTGCTTTTGAACATGAGCTGGTCAAGTCACTCAGAGGGAAGGATACCTGAAACACAACCTCCTTGGGAAGGCAAGAATGGAGTCATACAATCACATCCCATTATGTCAGAACACATATGGCATCCACTAGTACTAACAGGGAACTCAAGTCCCCACTGCACTACCCAGTAAATCTGCACATGGAGATTATACTGAAAATCCATTTAATCACCATCCTCTAACGGAAGAGGAACCATTCATTAAAATAAAACAGGCCAAAGAAAACCAAAACCACATAAAAACATCAAACAAAAAACCAACAGAACAGAAAGAAAATCCATCTGTGTCTTGTAGTCAGGGATACAAATACATTCTCAGAAGTGCACAGGCAGTATCACAGCAGTGGACTGTTCCATCACTAAATCAAGAAGGATCAAGCAAATCCGTGTTTTCAGAAGCAATCAGAATAATTAGCAAAGATATGCACAGACAATGAATGGAAAAAGGAGGAAAAGAAATTCCTCTGGATTTTCATCCTTGCCAGTATGAGAAAATTTCATAAGAAACTTGGGCTAGAAGGCAACTCCGTTTATTTGTGATTTTTAACAGTGGGTGAAGAGTACAATGAAGACAGTGACCATCAAGTAGGCAGATTTCATCAGTCTACAAAAATGAGTAGGTGAAATTGCAGAGAAAATGCAAACTTATAAAGGAACAGAAAAGAATTCAGATGAATGAGTAGTTTTCATATAGAAATTACATTATGATAATTTGCAGTTCTGCCCTTGATGAAAAGGAAGAGTAGGCAATACAGTGAGAGATCAAATGAGCTTTGTTGAGCTCACACAGAAAGATCAGAAGACAAAGTGCAAATTAGTTCTGATTTCTATTGACAAGTCTAAAGGAACACAGCATGCAGGGACACACTCAGAAAAGCATCAAGCGCAGGATGTGACACAACTGGGAAGGGATGCCAATGATAACAAGAGATTGTTCTGCAAACATTACTTAAAGAAACACTTAAGAATGTAGTCTTGGGCTGTTACTCAACATAGAAGTAAAATTATATGCAGAGTATGCATTAATTCTAGATGTTTATTGCTTTGTTTTGTTTTGGTTTTTTTTCACTAACTTTCATTATTAATGTCACTTGAAAGCTGCAGTTACTATTCTTTTTAGCTCACTGCTTCTAAATCATCTGGACCAAATTTAATACCTCTGTCACTTTGAAAAGATCATAATTCCTTTTTGATACTGTCATCAGCAATACCAACTATCAGATGATGTATCAGTGAACAGGCTGCTGAGTGAACTGTATGAGAGAGAGAGCTACATGAACCAGGTCATAGCACAAGTGTACCTGAAGGTGCAGTGGCTCCTGGGACAAGGCTGAAGTGAATTTGGTGAAGTGATATCCATCCTATCTGTGTGACAAAGCTGTGCTCTTGAACGGAACTAATCAACTTCTAAAAAAGCCCAGGGTGTATACACATTCATACAGTGTGCAGAGACAGGAGAGCAAGCCCTGGAATAAAATGGGAAATGCATCAAATGACAAGATGTATCCTCACTGCCAAGAGCTAGGAGAGAATAAGCAAATGACAGATTGATAAAAAAGATGAAGGTCAGCAACTATCTTTGAAAATAGGGTTAAAGCGACAAAAAAAAGCCCAGAAGACTTGTAGCCCACTCAGTCTAGAAAAATACAGGAATAAATAAATAATATTAAACACTTAGGAAAGAACAAAAATATTCCCAGTGCCCAAGATGTGTCAGTAGTACCTCATAGGCAGTATAATTTACTGCTGCGATGTAGTAAGAGTCTTATGGATGGATGAAAAGCAATCACTGCTATATTTTGGTGTGGCTCTTGTTATCATCTCACATAACATTCTTACAAGCTACCAGTGAATAAATGAGTTAGAAGAAATAAGCACCATATGAATGTCAAACTGCAAAGTTGAACTTGGGGGTAGTTATACACCAAAACAGAAGGAAACACTGAGTTGTGTTCCACAGGATTTCGTCCCCAATCTGATGCTATTTAATACTTTCATTAATAACTCAGCAGAATAGAGTATATACTTACTAAACTTTCAGAGGCACAAAGTTAAGCAAATTAAAACCCTATCAAGAGAACAAGACTTCAATTCAAAACAATATTGCCTGGAGAAATGACACAAAGAATTTGAATAAGGAACAGTCAGAAGCTCCTTGCTGCAGCAAGAACAATTATGTGAACCCACAGAGAATGGGGAACATTCTGATTAGGGAACAGTTCTGATTAGGGAACAGTTCTTCAGAAAGTCATCTGGGATCATATTGCATCATAAACCAAACAAAACAACAACATACTGTTGCATAGAAAGTCATCATTACAATGGGACACATTATTCTAGTAACATGGATAGGAAACAGGAAAAAGCAGAATAAGAATATGAAATCTTCGTTGAAAGAAATATTTAAAAGCAAGCTAAACACTAGTCATTCTCTTTTTGGATGTTTCAGCCATGGTCCTTCCAGCCTAACATTTCTATGATTCTATTTTGCTGGCAAAGCAGGAGGAAGCAAAGCTGATGTTGCATTAGCTTTTGGAATTAGTAATTCTGCTGGTACATAAAGTATCTTCTGCTTACTAATCCAATAAAGGTAACAAATGAAGAAAAATTTAATTTCTTCCCTTTGAGCATCTAGTATATTTTATATTGTTTGGTTTCTTACTTAAGAATACTAAGTTTTATGCATTTTCATTTACTGCCTTTTTCTATCCAAATGCTGTCTGACATAAATCCAAGGTAAAAGGTCCAAGATTCAAATGACAAAACATTCCACAACATATTTTACATAGGTTTTTTAATCCTGTGTGTAAGCCTCAGCCACTATAACAGGCAATACAGGCATACCTGAATCAGCATTTTCAGCTTTGTAAAATATTGCTGGGATATTCCAGAGTGCTACTATGAAAAATTACTATTTCTGAAATCTGATATGTTAATTTAGTGTAATTAAAAAAAAAAACAAAGAAGATAAATAATTTGAAAATAATTCCCTGGAGAACAGAAAAATATACTCTGCCAGGAAGAAAGTCTTTACAGATCATCTACATGTTTTACTACCTCAGTACAATAAAGCAGGACTTACTTCTTGTAAAAATGTGACTGAGTCAAGAAAAGAATGCAGCCTGGCATTGTACAGGAGTCGTAAAACACTATTTTTCGAGTCCTTTAATGGCTACTTCTTTTACTGTTAAATACAAGGAAACACTCTCCACAAAATGCTGTGTAAGCATTCAATGATTTTCTAGCAAGTGGCACATGATGTAACTGATTTATTGCCTTGAGGCACAGAAATGCTTAAGACACATAAATGCTAGGGCAGGAGGCATAATTACTGGGCACTAACACTATTTTTTAAGACAGAAAGATAATTTGTTAATAATTTTTCCAGGTGTATTATTTGCAATTAACAAAAAATGTTCAAACACTTAACTGCACAGGACTACAGAAGCATGTAATGAAGATACATCAAAAGCCACCCATGCAGCCTTTCTGGTGGAAAAGGTAACATTTCTATTCAGAAGTCATCTACACTACTCTGATCAACTACATAATTATCTCTGCACTTTCAAAACACAATTAATTAGATGTCTAACAATCCCAGATGGAAAGCTCTTCTCTCAAGTATTTTTAAGTATGAAAAAATTCCAGAATTCTCTCCATTCCTTCCCAATGTCTCATTAAAACAGTAGGAATATGGACTGGTCTTAAACTGCCTAAACCTTGAAAGATCCTTCAGAGAAACTGAAGGCTGTGAAGGAATCCCAAGAGGATAATTTCAAATTTCCAGGTGTTAGGGCACTACAGCTAGCTCCCTGAAGTATATCCAACACAAACATATGAATTGTCTTGGCAGTTCAGTGATCAAAAGCATGAAGAAGCTCATGATGAAAAGCAAAAGCACAAGTTGTTCACAGATGAGACATCAGACAAGTTACCAAAGACTGAAGACAGGATCTCTCCTAGCACAGTGTAAATAGCAGTGCAGGAAAACATTATAGCAAATGGACTGAGAGAATGTATAGCAGTCAATATACTAAATATGGGACCTCATCTGAAATCCTCATCTGAAAGAGTTACTGCTTAGTAAGAAAAGATGAAGAAGTACCCACATCTTGCTAACAACTTCAGGATTCAAGAGTCCCTGTCTTCTCCTTTCCAGAAAGAGTGATCACCTTACATGGCCTGGTTTGCTTGGGATAGAATTAATTTTCTTCCCAGCAGCAAGTATGGGGTTTGTGTTTTGGATTTGTGATGGAAACAGTGCTGTAACTCAGGGATGTTTTTGTGACTGGGAGGGGACTGGGAGGGAACTGGGAGGGGACACAGCCAGGACAGCTGACCCCAGCTGACCACGGGGAGACTCCAGATCCTATGGCTTCATGCTCAGCATATACAGCTGAGGAAAGAAAAGAGGCAGGGAAGGGACATTTGGAGCGATGGTATTTATCTTCCCAAGTCACTGTTACATGTGATGGAGCCCTGCTTTCCTGAGGATGGCTGAACACCTGCCTGCCCATGGTGAATAAATTCCTTGCTTTACTTCACTTGAGTATGTGGCTTTTTCTTTCCCTGTTAAACTCCCTCTTATCTCAAGCAATGAGTTTTCCCACTTTTACTCCTCTGATTCTCTCCCCCATCCCACTATGGGGGCAGTGAGTGAGTGGCTATGCAGGGCTGAGCCACCATCTGGGCTTAAAACAATGACAAAAAATTCATTATCATAGAAGGCAAAAACCCTACATGTAAGAAAAAGGAATTAAATCTTAATAAACAGGAGAGAATAAAGGTGCAGTGGCCTGTAAACCAGCAAGCTTAGATCACTACATCAAGAATTCCACGTGTTTTGCCACTTAGATTTTTTGTAGGTAATAGCCAAATCAAGAAGAAAGAAAGTGAAGCAATTACTAAGTCACTTTAGATATTTCAGTTAAGTAGTTAAAGTTTGATAAAATAGGTCAGGACCTTGGTTTCAAATAACCACTCTTCCAGCTGACTTTCTCATTGCTAAAAAATTTTCCTCTAAAAATGAATTAAAGACATATCCTCTGTAGCAAGATATTTCATGTATGCCAAAAATAAAAACTCCATTATTAAAAAATTCATAGTCTTTAAACGTAAGGTCAAAGAAGCAATCAAGAACCTGGTTGTAACACATAATGAGGAAGTTTTAAAAGGCACACAGTAATACAACTTGGTAACTCAAAAGCTCAATTTCACCAACACATTGTGCAATAGGCAGGACTGACAAAATAAACAGTAGTAATTTTGTTCATGAAATTCGACATCTACATAAATTTCAGCACAGCCTTTCAGTATTAAACTGTTCAAAAACTGTCCCCCATTACTTAGGTATTGAATAGTTGTTAAAACTGCTGTCTTGAGTGAGTGAGGCATTTGCTAGTACATGCACAGAAGGGATGCTATGATGCTCTTTGCATCCATGAAGTAGAACAGCACAAGTAATCTACTATGGCACTTGACATTTTTATGTCAAATGAAACAAAAGCAATTTAAGTTTGACCATTAAGAACAGAATGAACTGCAGTCATAGATGAAATCTGCAGGATTATTTTATGGTTTAATAAAATAAAGGATATTTCTTTCCTCTCCTTAATGAAGACTTGGGTGGGGGGAGAGGAAGGTGAAAATCACTGAGAATTACCATGATAACTTGTTGCAACTTGTTTACAAAAAGAACATCAAAAACTTCTGGAAATCAAAATAATCTGGACACATTTTTACTCTAACCACTTCCATTTTGTGCACACTACTGTTAATAAAATACAAACACTATCCAAAATTTAACCTCTACTGACTGCTCTTACTGCAATTATTTGCAGTTTCTCAAGCTCTGCATGCACACAAAGTTTTCACACAGTGCATCCAGTTTTGTCAGTATTAAATTGCTGGCTCCACCTAGTGTTGCTCATGCCCTATTCCTACAGGCACTGAAAAGCATAGAGCCAGTCATAACATGGAGCTGTGCACTACTTCTGCTTGCTCCTTGGAAAAAGCATCCCTGATCCACCTCACACACAGAACTGAGGACACCCCGAGCATCATTTTCACCAGCACTGACTGAATAGCTCCCATGGCCTCTCACTTATAAAAGAAGACACCTTCCTTTTTTGTTTTGTTTTCAAAATAACAAAATACAGCTTTTAAACTCTAGTGGAGACAAAAAAGGGTGCCAGAAGTCTTCTGATAACTTACTCAGAACACACTTTGATTGGACCAATGAAGTAGTATTGCTGTTACTGTGACAGACCCTTTCAGCATTAGAGCTGTTTCTCAGAAAAACTGCTCCTCCAATATGGGCCTAAGGAATGGCTCATCTATTCTTATTGTCTTTTCCTGGAGAAAGGATATCTGTCTGGATAGCACTTGTATTTGGTACCTAGGAAGCTTTTAACCCAAAATTATTTTAGGCTGCATTTTATCTACCTTGATTGAAGCAACAGCTCAGCTTTACTCAGGGCTGTGTCAGAACTGGAATGCAGACCGGGCTAATTGACCCGGTTTGCATGTAACAAAGGCTCACTACAAAGCAGATTTTACATTTCTCAAATGCTACAATGGTTTGTGCTCTGTTAACCAAAATACAAGCTGCACTAACATTTAAATCTTAAGATAATTTGATTTAGTACCGGCAGACCAGAAGATACTATTTTTTCTTACAAACACCAACTTGTAAATTTGTATTTTCATCTTCTAAAAATCCTACTACTAAAGTTACCAACAAGTAAACAGATACAGCGGCTTTGAATGCTTCCTAGTGGCTGAAGAGAATCAAAACTTTCTTCTCACAATAACAACTACCAGAGCTGAAGCCTACAGTTTTTGTCACAGAAAAACAAATCTTGTGCTGCTGTCCCCTGACACCATCTCCTCATTGGTGTCTTTCATCTGGAATTCACATTCCAGAGCCTGAAGAGTTTGCATAATTGTCCTTCAGACCTGCTGATGCTACTGACTTTACACCTTTGACAGGTAGGTTTAGTATCACAGAGTAAAAGGGGAAACCTGGATCACCTTGCTGTCCCAGGAACACCTTCAGAAACTTACTCTGCAGGTCCTTAAAAGGTGTGGGACTTCAACTGCCAGGCTGCTTTCCTTCAGAACTCACTCCTAAGAGCCAGAAATCATCTTCAAATTCTGAGCTTCATTTTATTCAGGTGCCCTGTTCTCTTCTGACAACGTTATTCTTCCATCTTATAGTGGTTTACAGTAAGCCAATTTAAAAAAATTTTTGTTTTGATTTTAGTAATTATGCCTATAGGTTTTAAAGCTGTTCACTTTATAAGCATTAAGAGAAATAAATAAATAATAGATAAACCCATTTAAACACAGTGCACACTTACCTGTAAGCATTAATGTAATCTTTTCTGTGTTGTAGAAGAAAATCTTTCAGCTTTCCAATATGAGAAATCTAAATGAACAGAAACCATAATTAAATTTCAGATAACTGAAATTTAATGAAAAATGAAATAAATGAAATACATGAATTCATAAATTTCTTATTCCATAATTAAATAGAATAATAAAATTTACTCTTTTATACTAGAATTTTCACATTTTCCAAGCAGCCAATACATAAAAATAATCTAAAAACGATCTGTTGTATGCAGGTCCAGCTTGGAGAACAGTAGTAAAAATACACGTCTTCTTCCCAAAAAAAACATAAACTAAACAATAAATACAACTACAATATTAAACATTTAAAAATATTAAACATGGTAACACAAAACATTATCTAAATTGTCAATCCAGAATTTAATGAATCCAGAATTTAATGTACACTTTGGAAATAAATTCTTTTTGGAAGACCACATAAGAAATTTTTCAACTCTTTACTGATCAGATACACATATTCAAGTTCAGCCATCAAAACTCGTATGGCAAGGTACTGACACTTTCCTTTCTACTTTTGCTCTAATACAGTGACCATTTTGTGCCCAAACTGAAGTAGTATCTCTACTATCTGATAATCATTACTAAGGTCAGCCAGATCATACATCCCAATCAAATTTCCATTTGTGAATTTCCACCTCACTCTGGATAACTTTTATTATAAATCACTTTATTTTCTATTTTAAGAAATCATTACAAACTTCTTTTGGAAAGCCAAAAAAAATCTGAAACAACTTTTGAAAACTTCAGTCTGATTTAAAAGATTTGGTGTAGCATAAGATGCTGCTTCCCATAGAGAATGGAGGAACTACCATGGAGAAGTGTAGTTTAATTCACCAGAGAAATGAGAAGACATGATGGGGAGGGGGAAAAGGGAAGAGAATTCTATACATCAGCAGTATATATTTTCTGAGGCAACTTTTAAAACTATATTCTCAAATATTAATTAATAATTCAGTGTAATCAAAGCATGCAAGGCATTTTACAAAACAAAAGTTGTTTTCATTTACAATAAAAACGGTTTACTCCATGTATCTGGGAAAAAGTATCAGAAACTGTTCTAGTCTTAAAATCCCATTTTCATGCAAATGATCTTTGCAATTAAACAAACAGAAAAAAAACCACAGAGAAAGAACAGAGAATAGTTTGGATAAATAGAAGATTAATTCCCCCCATTATTTTTTTTCAAAAGCAGCTCTTTGAAAAAAAGTGCAAGGAAAAAACTGTATTTAGTAAGACCACAGTAATTTGTACAACTCACAATAAGTGTTTTCTTGTGCAAATAAATAAGCCTACATTTCCCTATTATTATTTGCTCTGTTTCAGTTTTACTACAACTCATCATACTGGATAAGGATTTTCACAGTTTTCATGTCTCAAGTTTTTTGTTTCAACACAGGAAATTTCATCCCATTCATAGCAACTGAGTTCTGTCAGTACCTTCAGGAGTTTCCCAAAGTGTGTTAGCACCAGAATACACAGCAAGAAGGGAAATACTACAATTGCTACAAGACCAGTGAGGCACAAAGAGTAAGCTAAACCATTCTACAGATGTTCCTTCTCATTGCCATTCGAACTTATTATTTGTGCAGTAATCTCTTTCTCAGCTCAGACTTGGTATGTCATCACATTTGCTGAATAGATAAATCAAGCTTGACTATGAAAGCAAAACATCTAAAACAGTTATACAGTGTTCCAGTGGAACAATAATACTTAACAGGCAGAAAGAAAGTACTACAGAGGACAAAACAAATGTAAAACAAGAAATGTTCTAAAACATTTACATTAATGCACAAGAAAACACTAAACCAGAATATAGATAAGCAAAATTTTGTAAGCAATAAATCTTAATATTACTGCAATAGCTACAATTTAGGAGTGATTAACAAGCAGAAAGAATCAGAATGACAAGCAAGAGCACTGTCTTACAGTAATTAATTCATCTAGTCACAAAGAGCATTCTATTTAGGCTAAAATTGTCATCATGTGTTTGAATTGCACTGACCCCACTTTGCCTCTCCTTCATTTGTAAAGCTATTTTCATGAATTTAGAATGACACCATTATGCCCATACTCACATCAAGCTCTTAGTTCCCAAGATTTGCATCAGAAGTGAGACTTCTTGTTTTAGTTTCCTTCAAATTCTAACAGCATCTTCTGCAATCCTGCACTGCAGATATTTCTTTTGCCTTTTGTTACCATGTACTACTGGCATAGCTTTGAATTCAATTTGTCATAACCATATGAACAAAATTACCTTTTTTTATTAAAAAGAAGGTTTCACTAGCATTAAAGGGAGGAAATGCTAATTTTATTTTAAAAAATTGACTGGTTTTCTGTATGATGCTCGAATTTTTGTAGACACAAAATATCCCTCATTATACAAACATAAATCTTGACGATATCTCCAGGGTCATCAACCTGCAATTATTCTGAGTGGCTTTATTAGAATCCTGTTGCTCTTATTACTGTCAAATTATTGTCTAATTTCCAGATTTACTGATTACCAACTTCTATACATCTCTTCCTGCTTCAGAATGGTCCTTTTCCTTAAAAGTTATGCCTCCCTGCATGTGTGTTTGACTTTACTGTCAGTAATTCTATGTATGTATGTATGTATGTATGTATGTATGTAACTATTTCTCTCTCTCTCTCTCTAACCTTTGTAGCCCAGACAAATAACCCCAAGCTTTTATTTCCTTCTCACAAAACAGTTCTGAAGTTGCAGCTTCCCTCTGCATTTGTTCCAGTTTGTATCCATCCATTTCCAATGCAAATGGCTAGAAAGGCATTCACTGTTGTTGGTTACTTTGTAACTATTTCTGCTGGAAACACCTTTTTTCCTACTATTTTTTCTAGATCCCAGTATGTATCTTGCTTTTACCCCACTGGTCTATGGCTGTTTCATTATTCATTTAGTCTAGAGACCATGACTAAACCATTTCTCATCTATAGTCCAACTGCATGACAAATCCACACTTTTTGCTAATTTTATTTTTATTGTAACAGCTAAGAATATTTTAACTTTAGGAGAGTTTTAATACCATTAGCAACTCATTGTGAACTTAGCCAAACCTAACTTTATCTCTGTTGTGCAACAGTTTTCTTGGCCAGTCTGTCTTTCTCACCCTGCTTTCCACTGCCTCTGGGGATAACTTTTTGTATCTTCTCTTAATGAGTATTTCAAGTAGATCTTGTAGAATTTTAAATCCCACTTGCATTTCAGCACACCCATTTTTCCACTCCATTTACCCACCCATCATAACTGGAACTTCCAATTTGCTCCACATGCCTGTTTCCAAAACATTTATACCACCGGTTGGCACAGGTGTCAAAAGGATAGATGAGAGCAATTTGAAGAAGCACAAGCACATCTGAGCATTGGCCTCTCCTCACAGTTCTCATTCTCTGCATCTGGAAATTGACTTCCTTTTTCTCTGAAAGTCTGGAGCAGAGAAATAAGCCTTTCCTTCAACCCTGAAATAAAGAAATTATTTCCTTCCTTCCCCTGCCCCGCAGAGATAGGAGGGCTTAGAGAAAAGCCCTTCATAGTTGCACTTCATAGTAGCACTCTTGCACTACCTAACAACTAAACTTATCTTACAGGGAAGAACACTGCTGAATTCCAGATAACTGACATTTCTAAGGGGATCAGTGGAGTTAAATACCTTTCCTCACAATATTGTGAGCACCAGTTATATCATTATAAGTTATATCAAGAAGATGCAACAGCATCTTCTTGAGCTTTTGTTCACTCCCAGAAAACGGTGGGTTATGTTCCTTCTAAAAATGAAGACTACTTAGGAAACTCCAGGCTCTCCCTCTTCTCTTCCCATTCCCACTGACACTCCCTTGAGGGTCAATACCACACCCCAGAACACTGAAATTACTTTTTTTTTTTTAAATTACTCTTCTGGAAACAATTAGTTTCTTTCATTTCAGCTCAGCTCCACAAATACCTGTATCAGCACAAGGGAGGTCAGGAGCTGAATAGCACCAGTAGGGAACTTCCTACAAGATGTGTCTGCCATGAATGAATAAGGTATATTTAATTACAACCTAAAAAATTCAACATGATAACCTCCTAAGCTCAGGTACTGAATCTGGAGACTCCAGGTGTTATTTAAAAACTTCGAAGTGTAGTTCTAATCATGAAAACGCAATTCATTCTCTACAGTGAGGCAGCAGCAGTTTGCCACTATGCGGCAAACAAAAGCATCAACATCATGCAAGTGAAAAACACTATATATTCACATTAAAGCCTGTAAGGTAACTTTTAATAAGTTACTTGAGGTTCCAGTTTTCACTTGATCCTCACTGTAAACTGTCTCTTTAATACAATATATCTGTGTTTTGTTGCCAACACAGATTTTTTTAAACAACTTATTAAAACATAAAAGCAATTATCGCATCTAATGCAGGTCCAACACAAAAGGAAGCTGTGAATGGCTGCCATCTGCTACCACAGGTGGCATGCACAGCTCTATTTATACTTGGGGCCTGCGCTAGAAATGGTAGATGTTCCTCTGTTCAGAGATTTTTCTGATGATTTCAGAGCAGGCTAAGTTATTTAAAAAGATGGGAAACAGGAAAGCATTGCCTCCAAAGCAGCATCTTGATCAAACACAGAGACTTTAGAACGAAGACTGACTCCGCTTCCTTCAGTCTCTTAGCAATACATACAGCATTTCTTCCCCCTCCCAACAAAGAATTGATCACTCATGAAACAGTAGGTTCCAATTTGCATGCGTTTAACCCACTGCAAGAAGCAGCAGCATTGTTTACGATTAAAATGATTGGAGTAGGTTCCCGTGACATATTGTAGAGAGAATTCAACCATGCTGAATGGTCATTTTCATTGAACAAATATAGCGTTTTATCAAATTTACTCTTCCGTCGGGACAATGCGCAACTATTTACTACCATATAAAATTGACTGTTACACTTCGCGCTGTATTGCCACTCTGAAATTTTAAAAAGGTGTACTTTGTTAAAAAAAACGTTAAAAATTACTTAAAACCAAAACATCATAGAAAGGCTTTTGTAAAACTTGTGAGAGACATGGTATTTACTGTTGATTCAGCAGCACTAACAAGCACTGCTGACTATAGTGCCATACTAACCCTAACAACAGGGGGGGGAAAAAACCCTAACAAAATTTTACATTTAATTTTTCAATATGCTTGAAAAACATTCTCTCCAATGTCTTACCTAAATAGATTCCTTCCATCTATAGATTCATGAAAACATGACTATATTCTACAAGCCCCTTGGCCAGAAATGGAAGATTTAAGATTGGTATAATATTAATATATAGACACCCATCATGTTTTCAATTTCAAACATACCCACTGTCAAGCTGAACAAACCCATTGCCTATTTCAACAAAAATTCTTAAATCAAGTAAGATGACAGCTTATGAACAGGAACTGCATGTTTCTGATCAAAAAAAGTACAGCCTCAGTACTAGGAGGAGACACAGTAATCAGTGTAAGAACATAAACTTGTTTTTCCAGTGTCTAAGTCATATTAACAAAAAATTACAAAAAAAAATTACAAAAAAAAAAAAAAAGAAAGAAAAGAAAAAAGAAGGAAAAAAAGGAAATTTTCCATGGTTAGTACATGTAATGAAGGTGTTTTCAGAAGTCTGTAATAAAAACCCAAACAGAACAGATACTATACATATGTGTATATGTATGTGTAAACACAATTTATATTAAATAATTTTAAAATAAGAGCTTCTGCTCTTACCTAAACTATTACAGTTGAAAACTAGTTAGAAATGTTTTGATGCAGAAATTACTTCTATAGAGAACTTTTTCAGTACAAACTACCTTTAGTTAGATATATGAACTTTTAAAAAATACAACACAGGACAGGCCAGGTTCCACACTGGGTATATTTTACCTAAGTTATACTTTAAGCACTGTCAGCCCATTCAATCAACATAGGCTTTTGCTGGACGTTGCTAAGAAATGACAAGATTTTTGTTTTTAAAGTTCTGTTGTTTGGATTCTACATTTCAGAACCGGAACCTTCAAAAGAGGAAATGATATAATTCGCTGGCAGAGTGCAATGTGACAGAGATTAAACCAATTAGAGGAATGAGGAGCCGGAACTCTGGAACCGTGGGAAGGCTGCTCTTTGAAGGGTTCGGTGTCGAGCCCGCAGCAGGCCGGGAGGTGGCGCTGTGCCCCCGGGACTGGCGCGGGACACGCGGCCGCCGCCGGCTCGCAGCTGATTTGTCTCTAGAGGGGATACATTTGGTTTCGGTTTCCCCAGCAAACGTCGAAGTTTCTAAAATAGGTCACGCAGATCAATTGCTCTCGTAATCTGAGACCCAAAAGAGCAAATAATATCTAAACTGTGGCGTGGGGGTGGCCCGGAGCTGGAAGCGGGGAGCAGGAGGCGAGGAGGAGACAGCCAGCCTGGCTACCTCTAATCTCAGGAAAATTGTGACTTTGTTCAGTTTCTGCTTTACATCAGCATATATGTTACAGCAACGGGCAGAGAAACATTTTTTATTGCATTTTATTAGTAGTCTTGCATTTGAAGCAAAGGAATTAACCAAGAATGGGGGGGGTCATGTTGACAAAATATGTAGTACATGGGATAAGAACATTCAAAATTGAATTAATTTAATTAAAAGCCATGAAAAAGAAGAGTGAGGCTACTTGGAACTTCAAGGTAAAGATGGTACAAAATTTTAAAAATGTTTTAAAAAAATATTTAATATTATCAGTGTTTGTTTAATTTAAAACAACACATTTTTTAATACAAAATGAAATCAAAGTTTGAAGAAATCATTGCAAAAGATTTCATTAGTCATTGTGGAATACTGGAAGTTAAAACCTGTCTGCAGAATACCACAGGCGGTATTTTGTGCACATTAACAAAGCGATTAAGAAACCTTTAAACTGCAGTAAGAAGCAAAGCCAATTTCCTGACACCTGGTCTGGAGTAGAAAACACTTCATTTTGCTTAATATCAAACTGTCAAAAAGGAAAAAAGTAAAAAAGCACTGTCTTGTACATTAACACAAACAAAACCAGTTGGCTCTAAGCTGTTTTTTTAAAAATTTTGCTCTTTTTTTAGCTCTTGCTTTACTTATTTTTATATATACTGTCTGTGGTTCAAAAATTGTCTCGTTGATTTATGCGACTGTCAGTTTACATTTAAATACTTTGCCTCTAAAGTGCACTTTAGGTCTGCATTTGGTTCTTTTTATTTTTTATTCATTGTTAATTACCTGGAATGGAAGATTTGGTAGTCAATAACTCACTATCAGCCTAAAAGCCTCACATTTCATTTTACTATGCTTTCCATAAAAATAATCCAGAGTTAGTGTAAAATTCAGTCAAATATTTCAAGAAAAAATTATTCTTGCAATTTTGTGACACAACTGCTAACATCTGTCGTTCAAGACTCTTCTAATAAGAGTCAAACAAAATTAAGATCCAAGAGCCCAAAAACTCCAGTTCCCCACTGACCACAATAAAGACTGAAAGTACCCAGTATTATCACTAGATGAAGGTTTCACTGGAGTATTACTTGGAGATAAGGCTGATAAATGTTTTTAAAATGTGTATGGTATTGACAGCAAACTCCACCTGAATAGAAAAATTACTTTGAAGTCACTGATATTTTTTTTAAATTATCCTCAAATATACTGTATATCCTTAAAACTTTTTTTAATGCTTTGTACTTCAGGCATTTGTAAACAGAAGGGGAAAAAGTCTTATTTTTTAGGGTAATTACTTACGAATACTGAATTTCAATCTGAACCAGAAAATGCAATACACATAGATTTTAAGGTAAAGGTCTGTGCTAATTTTGTCACTGTTTCCTTAGCTCTTGTGGGAACACACTGGTTTGACACCATCACATCTAGATATTCTGAAAGTGGTCTGTAGACAGTCAGTAGGAACATGAGATGACCTGAAAAAATTAACAGCAGGCTTCCCACAATGTAGCATCATGCTATATGGTTTTAGTAACTAGTTGTCATTTATTAGCAGTGCCAACAAATACTTTCTATTAAAAAAAAGAGCACATCTGATTTTAATAAAACTTAGTATTTCCCTTTTTCTTGTTTATTGTCAAACTATAATCTTTACTTTCTTTAACATTTATATTTTTACACAATCATCCAAAACCTCATTGACTAAAATATATATCCCACAACAATTGTGGGGAATGTTTTGGTTGAGAGATACAAGGAAATTGGTCAAAATACGTATTTCCAATAATTGGCCTTTACCACTGCTGTTGAAAATGCTCCATTTACGACCTTTCAGTAACTGCATTCAATGTTGCTTGAGTTTTTCAGTAAGAGAGATTTTCCTTGTCCCTTGCTCTCACAGTCTGAGCTCATTTTCATACTACATTTTCTTGACTGAAAGATGTTCTACAATACAAAGAGAGATGTCCAGCCTCATTTAACAGACACTCCGTAATAAATGGTTACTCTTTCTGACCATTATTATGAAACATTTTGATTTTCTGAAAGGTTTTGCAGTGCAATTCAGAGAGTTCCATCTGCATGTGCTTCACTTTGTGAACAAGCTGAATCTGCTTCACCGCAAGCAACTGCAGGGCACCACCGCAGGAGCTGAACCCGCGGCAGGAGTCGGGGCCGGAACCGAGCCCAGGACAGGGGCCGGGGCTGGGGCCGGAACCGAGCTCGGGACAGTGGCCGGGGCCGAGCCCGAGACAGGGGCCGGAACCGAGCGCGGGACAGTGGCCGGGGCTGGGGCCGGAACCGAGCTCGGGACAGTGGCCGGGGCTGGGACAGGGGCCGAGCTCGGGACAGAGGCCAGGGCTGGGGCCGGAACCGAGCCCGGGACAGGGACCGAGCCCGGGACAGGGGCCGGAACCGAGCTCGGGACAGAGGCCGGGGCCGGGGCCGGAACCGAGCCCGGGACAGGGACCGAGCCCGGGACAGGGGCCAGAACCGAGCTCGGGACAGTGGCCCGGGCTGGAGCCGGAACCGAGCCCGAGACAGAGGCCAGGGCTGGGACAGGGGCCGGGGCCGAGCCGCCGCGGCGGCCGCGCTCCCTGAAGCCGCGGGCTGAGCTGAGCCTTGCTCAGGCTCCGCAGCGCCTCTGCCAGGCCCTTCCCACCCAGAGCTCTGCATTTTCGGTGTATTTACAGTCATACACCCATACTGATGTAGAGCACGAACCTACACAACACCGATTCTGTCGCAAAATCCTACAACTGTTGTCAAATACTATTCAGAGGGGCAAGTGTTTTCCTGGATTTTCATCATTTGTACAATAATGTTCTTAGTGCAAAAATACTTCTATTATGTTTCAAGATCTGAATTTGTATTATACAGATTGAACATTACTTCAGTGGTTGCTCTAGCATTTACAACAAGTTCCTCCCCAAGAACAACAAGAAAAACAATAAAGACAAGAAAAACACCCAGACAGATAATTAGATATTGAGGAATCCTTATGTAAGGACCTTGTATATATCAGGCACAAAAGCAATAAATAAATATACTGGAAATAAGCCAATTCTGTACACATTAAGATTTTAATCCAAGAGCTTTATGGTATCAGCATAAAAATTAAGACAAAGGGCCCTTTTAGCCCCCTCTTCTCATGTAACAGGAAACCCGGAGAGCTGGATCCTCTGCCCTAAATGGTAGGAACTTCCTGGGCCCTGGTAGCCTAAGTCCTTCCATGGAGAGTGCAGAGTGAGTGAGGCACTGAGAGAGACATTCACACCCTCAGGAAATCCAGACAGAGCTTCTCCATCACGCACACAGATCTCCTCCTCTGCCTCACTTCAAATGCTCTGCTTCACTGCCTTTTCTGAGCGAGCCACTGCTCCTTGTCAGAGCACCTAGGAAATAGAACCATACAAAAAAATACCTCCTCCATCCCTGGGGGAAAGAACCCTTCTCCACTAGTCCTTATAACAGTGAACTGAGGTGAGGAAAAATCTAGCTGGAAAAAAAAAAAAAAAGATAATCCTTTTAATAACTCTTGGACCAGAGAGGAACACTAACAATCAATCTGAAATCCAAATATTATCCAATTCCCTTCATCCTGTCCCTTTCTGAGTGTCTTATAAATTGTTATCAAAGCAAACCATGACAGGTTCTCAACTCTACAGCAAGGACTAGAAGTTTATCAGAGCTCAAGTGGGACTGAGAGCATCACAGAACAAAGACACCTTATCCTGCTCCCACTCAAGGATCTTCTGACATGACCAAAGTCCAAGAGAGGAACCTCTTCCTTTAGAGCACACTGCCCTTCCATATTTCCGTAAGTTAACTACCAAATGGCCATTACACTCCCAAGGTAACATATGAAGTGTCCAAAAGAAGTATCTCTGAACCCCAGGATTTGCTCATCACAAAATGCTTTTCACACTGGTTTTCATCTGCCTAGGGGTATTTGCCAGCTGTTTTGCCTATGAAAAATATGCCCTCACCATGGGGAGAATAATTACTACCTGAAAAAAACAGTCACATAAAAATTTCTTTCTAGAAAGCGCTTGCAGAATTTGTGAGGAGAAAGTTTTAGCTGTAATTAAAAGGGAAATCAATGCTATTCTCTCACATCTGAGTCATACTGACAATTCAAACGTGTATTTTTAATCACTGAAAGCAGAAATCCCTGACAACATTTCAAGTTGTGAAGTAAGGCACTTTTCCTGCCTCACTTTTTCTCAGCCATGAATCTCAGTAAGATATTTTAAATGTCTACTTCCTGTAATTTTCGTAATTTTAGAGTATAATTATTTTTACATTTTTATGATGCCTTTGGGGTATCATTACAAATATTTTTTAAGCATTTAAACTTAGAAAAATAAAATTAAGTAATAGCTTCTCTTGAGGAGAGACTGTCAGTCCTGTTTTGAATAAACAATCCCTTTTAAAGGCAATCTAGAGGTTTATATCTGCTGTAACCATAGAAATTAATCTAGAGTTTAAACAAAATAGAGTAAAACATAATTTATTTAATGAAAATCAGAAAAGTGCTATTGCAAATGAAAGTTGGGTTTATGCTTTTTAATTCAAAAGACAGTTTTGTATGCAATTGTAAGATTTTACTTGATGGGCTACTTCTTACAACTTAATCATACTTATTTAACCAATTTGAACAAAGCATTCAGATATCTGAATTTTAATTTTACTTGATATAAATGCCAATCACTAAAGAAGCTAAGGATTTTCAGATTTTAAAAGCTAAAATAAATATATGAAACATCTTTAATGATAAGAGCAATCATGAGAAACAGCTTTGACATTGCAAGGCCAACAGGAACACAGCACAAAAATTTTTATGAGTTTCTCATATAAAAAGTTTGGGAATAGCACAGAAGAATAAAAATGCACAAACTGGAAAGCATTTCACATGTCAGCATAGCTAAAAAAAAAGTTCAGAAATAGTGGTTCCTATAGCCTAAGTATTTACAAGTTTGCCTGAAACATTCCAGCATTCTGACCCTCAACAACAATTGTGCCACATAACGGAATTCAAGGTTAAACTAATTAAGGATTTATAGGTCAGTTAAGTAAGAGTTAAAAGAGCAACAGCAGTTTTTGTATTTTCAAAAAGCAAGGAAAAGAACTTGAAGTTCACATGAGGAAACACTGATGTGCTTTACAATGTAACATCAAAACAGAAAACATAGTTCAAAATCTAGAAAAATATTCACATCACAATAGACTGAAATAGTTTCCTGTGGGAACATCTGTCATAGCCATGTAAAATTGTGAAAAATATTGAACAGTAGAAGGAAACTTTATCCAAAAAAGACAGTTTAACAGATTATTTCTCTAATTCCTGTATGTTTTACAGTAAACTATTCTGTGGCACTTTTGGTGGTTATATAACCTGTATATAAGTCATCATGTAAGCCTTCCTTGACCATATCAATAGGAAATAATCACACCATATCAGGAAAATAATAAAAAGAACAAATAAAGTTCAGCCTTATTTACAACTAAATGGTGAACTCAATTATTTTATCTATCCTACAATGACAAACAGATTATCAAACAAGACAAAGAAAAAAAATTAAGCTGCTTAAAAGCTGAAAGCTTCTAGTGAGACAGTAACTGTTCATAAGCCAGAGTACAAACTGAAAACTTCGAGATAAGAGCTTCTGGTCTCCTTCTCTTAACTCAGTCTGGAGGAGAGAATGATCAAGGAGACTCAGCCAAACCAAGGCTCACATGGGCATAACAAAGCTTGGCTTGCAATACAAATGCCCAAAGAGACTCATTCAAGTGAACTTTGCAACACCACGCAAGACAACTCAAAATACAACAATCTGTTTCTGTCTCCTAGTTAACTGACCTGTATCCTGTAATTGGCTACCATTCCCTGCAACATATTACTAATTTCTGAAAGTGTTTTATCTATCTCTAGAAAGCCTCAGATTCATAGGAACCCAAAACTTCATATAATAGGTGGCTTTTTGATGGTACACATCCACAGAAAAGAAAACACACAGTGCATACATAGGGAAACAGAAACAAACAAAAACTAAGGCAAAACCAAGACACACAAGAAAAGGAAACAAAAGGGTTGGCTGAAATAAAATGAAGTAGCATCTGTACTGAGACTGTACAGACACTGAGACACTGTATACTGCTGCACTAAGTCTGAGGTTCCAATCAGCAGTCAACTCCAAAGGGCCTCCAAGAAGAGAGGGCTGCAAACTACAGCATTATCTTCATGGTTGCTCAGGAAAGGAATACAGTCTCCATTCTGAAATTACTACGTGCCCAGCCAGCTGTGAGACAATCTTAGGAAACAAGGTGGTGGCAGAGACACTGACAAGTATTTATTGACAAGTTCCTGTTCATAAGGACATTGCAGTGAGAGCTGCATTGGCTATCCAGCACCTACGTACGCTGACGTAAGATCACAGAAACCACCAGTGCAATGAAAAAGATTGTGCTTACTCTATAAACTCTGATGAATCAGAAGAGCTTCAGAAGACAAAAATCTATTAAAATACTTACTCTACAAAATGAATTTGAGTTCTTATTTTACTTGAAACACCCTGCTAGAATAGAACAGGGACTACTTCCCCTTGTCTGACTTTTCATTTCATAGGCAACATCACAGTTTTTCAACAGTTTGGGGCACACACATTTCAGAGATGCTACCATTTTCATAGAGACCTTCCTTTCACAACTTTCTGCTGATACATACATATGGCTATTGCTGTAGCATGTAGGGCAAGAAGGAACCACCAAGTAACTAAACCACCACCATGTCAACAAATTAACACACACAAACTCTCCAGGAGCTTACAGACTAAGCTATAAAACTTACTAAGATGCTTTGTGTTAATACTCAGTGTCTATCAAACAGTTTCACTGTATCTCACCAACCCATACACAGTGAAAAATTCAGTGTTACCTCTGTCTCTTGCCATAATAACTACACTGCCCAGGTTGGGTTGCAGTAGCTAAATGTTACTGCATTGTGTGGGCACATAACAGAACAACTGGATGAAAAATACTTGTGTTTCAGCAGACAAGCATAGGGAAAAATTAAGAGTATCTCTTGTAAGATGGATGCTGGTTTGTGTACAACTTTCACTCAAGGTTAGACTAAAGTGCTACTGCAATTTGCCACAATTGCAGCTCTTCTCTGAAATTGTGAACAGTCTCATGTCAAGGACAGAAGTGATACTACATTTTCCAGTTTCTATTTGGGTTACAAACACCTGATTTAATGAACAGCATGACACTGTTCCACAGTTCTGCTCTTCATTCCAGAAGAGTCAGTATTACTGAAATACATTTCATCAGTATTTCAGTAGTCTGCTCAAGCACTGGCATGAGCTTAGGAAGAGAGAAAGGTAAACATGAAGTAGCTCCCTGCTGAGGAGCTATCTCACTAGCAACTTTAAGATGAAAATGTTATGGCTATGAATCACACTTAAAATGCAAAAACTTAATACTAGCAAGAGAATTTATCCTACAGAGACTGGCCAAGATTAAGTGGTAAATGTCAAGCAGATATCTGACTTAATTAATGAATGGAACAGGAGCTGGTAAAGCTCATTGTGGCACAAGTGTGCAAAAACAAGAGAAACACTGAAAAGTGAAGGAAGGACAGAACGGCAGATAGAAGGGGGAATAGAAACAGAAGCAGAAGGGCATGGTTTGAGGTAAAGAGTGAAAAACATGAAAAGTAAGGTACACCCAAGCTAAAGCAGTAATTATAATTACAGTGCAAATGAGAGTCGGATATCAGAGACACAGGAGCCCAGCATGTGTTGGAAGAACAGGATCCTTATTTAGGGTAATAAACCAAAACAACTTGAACTCCACACTTAAAGGGGAGAGAAACAAACTCCCAAACCAATTACTATATCTCTTAGGATTTAAAATATTCTCCTTGAAAGTGTTCAAAATAGCCTAAACAAAACACTTTATGCTATATATATGCTAGCAAGGAGAGGGTTAACCTGACCTCATGTTTTAATAACATGTTCTATTCCTTGGCACATCAGCATTAGAACCAGAGCATTCCAAAACTACAATTTCCTCCACAGAAACATAAAACAATTTCAAATGCCTGTAGCTCTAATGTCATACCAATGGAAAAGCATATTGTTGAACACAGTGTATAGCAGCAGTGCATCCTTAAAGTCAGGATATCTAAACTAGTTTGAAGATATTTCATCTTTTTTGTCCTGAATGTTCTTCTGTCCCCTACAGAGCAATTCAAATGTGGCTCCTGCATAAGCAACTCAAGTGTCTGTCTGACTACAGCATCAATAAGCATGGAAGAGAAAAAAATGAGTAAGGAAAGAAAAATAAAGATAAGGAAAATAAACCCGTGTCTAAATAGGAAGTTTTACTCACATAACTATGTTACTCCTATCTTGTTGCACTATATCAGCTGTGCTGTGACTTCTTACATAGCTTAAGTAACACAACATAATTTTTTAAATTTAAAATTATTTGAGGAATTTGCACTTTAGAAAGTTTTAAAAAAGTGTAACTTTAATGACTGCAAGCATCTTTTTATTGTTTAATTAGTAGCCATTATTAATACTAATTAATGTCAAAGACGGAGTCAAGAAAAGGAAAAAGTCCAAAAAGCAATTGCTGGACAAGACAGGAAAAGAAAAGACACAGGAAAAAATATTTATTAAGATTAAGTTTCACATGGAAGGCACTTAGAATTCCTTTGTCTTACACAACAAATCAGATAGCAACAAGAGGAAAAAGCCTCCCTTCTACTGCAGAAAGTAAAACAACTGGCTAGGTATTCGTGGGCAACCAAATTATCCTTCTTGTAGTTAACAGTTTCTTACCACTTAAATAAGCAAGTGTCTACTAATTCTGTGATGTACAGAAAATCAGCCAAAAATCAGGAAACAAATGTAGTAACAAAGGAATCAAATGTAGTGCAAATTAAGAATACCAACAATAAGAAATCAGTGACACTAAAAATGTGACAGATTTCAACAGAAATCAATGACAATACATCTATGAAAATACAATACACAGAACCAGAAAGAAAAGCACACATCAGAAACGTAAGAGTTGGAAGGAACAAATGAAGGCAAAAGAAAGTTACTTCTTTTAAATAAGCGAAACAGGAGAAAATAGAGTGACTCCCAAAGAAGCTCAGTATTTTTCCAAAGTTAATACCAGGGATTATAATAAAGTTAGTATTTCCTTTAGATTTAAAAATGATCTTACAAGGCAAATTCAGTGCATTTCCTTGAAGAGAGGCAGCTAAAAGATGAGTGCTCTCCGCCAGGTTTGGAGCGCCTGCTCCGAGCAGGGGACCCGTACAATTACAGGAGCTGACTCAAGCAATCTGGTTTGAAAACAGCCAACACACAAATATCCACTGAAGCACAAAGGGCAAATGCTTTCACTCTCAAAATTTCTCTTTCCATTAAACTAAAAACACAGCTCTTTTTTTAATAATGTTTTTATCTTACACAACAAATATAGTGCATGAAATGCACACAGCAGAAAATCTATCAGGCAGTCTTCAGAATGTAACTGAAAATTAAAAAGTACTTTCTTGCAACAGGCACAAAACAAAGTCCTTTTTCAAGCAAAGAGATGCAACTGAACCAACCAACCATTACTTGGGAAAAACACTTGATGTGGTAATGAAAAATCTTGAGACTACAAAATAGTCTTTTTTCCTGTAACACAAATTCTGACTACTGGAGCCAGCATAATTCTTAAGTTACTGTTAGTAGCCTTTGAATTTGGGGTCAGTAGTGTCACTACTCCTTAGAATTAAAACTATCCAGATCCGAATAAACACAGTGCTAAATCTAGACTTCTCATTTCAGGTAACCTGCAGGCTACAGGCACTGCCTTAGTTTACTCTTAGAACATACTCGTTTCAGCTGTTGGTCTTAAATGCTTTCTTTTCTGAAGTTCTGGGCAATACTGAAGCCATGTAAAATCAAGTGGAGCACAGGAAATAGATTCCACATCCTGGTCACAGCAGGTTTTTCCTATGAAGCTGTACCACAGAATCATTAAAAATTCAGAAACTTATATCAACCATCCCTACTTTCTATTGAAGTCTGGTGGTACATACTCTGGCAGCATAAATTTAAATAGAGTTTCTAGGTGAATTTTATTTCTTATAGTCAAAATGGTAAGAAGGAAGAAAAAAGAGTGTTAGGGGACTTACTGGAAGCAGATTATGGTCATATCTTCTATGATAAATCTACTAATACAAATATGATTGTGCAACAGATGATGACATTTGCTATCAGCAACAGCTGAAAGGTCTTCTTGGCTCCTGATGTGGAGTTAAGGCAGGCAGAAATAAAGAATTTCCCAGTGCTTTTGTAAATAGGATTCTGAGGAAGGACTGAAATTTTAAATTGGATTTCCTGACTTCAGAGTGCATGACAGTCCTTCCTTTTTGAGAGGGGAAAAAAACGAAACAACATACCAGACTGATGTTATGTATCATTTCCTGATATTACAAATTACTATTACAAATTTTGCTTTAAAATTATTATGATTAATATAATTTTATACATTTCCATATTACCTCTTCAGAACAGCATCATTCATCCAGAAAACTACTATACACGAAAAAACCAAACCAACCAAATAAACACCTCCCACCCAAAAAAACACACCAAAAGAGAAATATTAGAGAGCTTTTCCTATGCTTACAAAATATGGAGACAAAATACATTCCATGCAACCTCTTGGGCTTCAGCTTTACGGTCAACGCAACATTCATTAGATCATTTTTTTCCTCAAGTGTTACAAGGAAAGCCAATTAAACATCAAAAGACTCCTGCTTGTCATGTCAAATTTACTACTTACTGGAACAGTGTGCCTTATTCATCAAATATGTGTTGACTTGGAAGTCACCATGAACCACATTCTTAACTAATTGCACCAACTGCTACAAAATACTGATTATTATTAAGAATAAGTTAAATTAAATGCACTAATTATCATAAGCTTCACTTGCCAAGAAACGCCATTCTATCAAAAGCACCGTGCACAATTAAAAGTTAAAAACAAAGCATTTATTCTGTCCTTAATCACTGCTCCTCCACTGCTACCCAAGAGATAGGAAATGTTCTCCTGGAACAACCCCAGCCCTGTGCACTGCACTGCAATCTGCAAAGACCCAGCTTTGTTGCAATGAACGCCTGCCAAGGGAAGGCTGCCCCATAAGGAGTAACACCACCATGCTGGAAACCTTATGTCAGACAGTGAATGCAGCAGAGATTCCTCTCAGCAAGATGTATATTACATTATGTATTATGTGGTTTGTTCTGCCTGTGTGATAGTATTAAAAGATGCCTGGGCTTCAACTTGGTGGTCAGAGTGATAACTTGCATTAACTGCTACAACTTGTAGCTGTGTATGTATTCTCCAACACTGCCTGTGCCTGAGTGGATAGTTTACTGGCTTTAACTCAAATACATTTTAAAAATAGTTGAAAATCTATTTTCAGCACAGTTTCTAATCTGTGTCAACTACTGGTAATATTGCAGTCAGGTAGTTTGGGTTCATTTTTCTAAAAGAGCCAAAAACATCAAGGGCTGGTGTTTTAATCTGAATATTAAATATATGGATATGAGCACAGACATTAAATTACAAAATTTTGTTCAGATTCTTTCATAATTTGATTGTGGCAATATTAAAGACTCAAAAGAGCTGTTTAATCCACTTTTTTAAATTTAAAAATTATTTATACAGTAAACTCTTAGGACTTGGTGCCATTTTATTAACTTCACTGGAATAAAAAATGTCGCCATAAACACTAAGTCAACAATAAAAACCTTCCTGATCTAGCAACTGGGTAGCAGAATAAATCCTTTAAAAACTATCAAGCTACACTAAAAATAAAATTAGATATAAATTCAAGTTTTAGACTGTGGTCAATTGAGGTCTAGACAAAACCCTATGTTTGTTCACTGCCTAGTCTCCAGTCTGCTCCAAGTTTGAAAAGGTAATTGAACTCAGTCTATAATTACTGGATTAGATACAGATGGGCTCTGTACATTTCAGGGGAGGAAAGAACTGTTTTGATTCATTTTATGATTGCCTGTAAGGTCAGACTTTTCAAAATGTACTTTCATCTGTTAAATAGTTTCTCAAAGTCCCAGGGGGACATCTTCAATAACTGATGTTTTAAGCAATTTGAGTCTATCAGATCCAGTCTTTGAATGTAATATGCTGTCCATTTTCTAGAATTATAAATGTGCATGTAGGTTAATTGCTACAACTCAGGGAGAGTTTCAAAACTACATTTTTTCAGAAAATTGCCAGTTTTACCCAACAACTGTAATGCATAAATATTTTCAGAATTATTTTGATTTAGGATACAGCATATCTTTGGAAATACAAATAAGTGACACAAATTAGAAATGTCCTTACTCATAATGCCTTCCCATTTGGGGAATGCTCTCTTAGGACCCAAGTGAACAATATTTGAATAGTCTCAACTAAATCAGTTCATTTATTGGAAAACAAAACAAAAAAAAAAAGATAAATATGACTTAATAAAAAATCCTTAAGAACACTTGAGAAGACTTCTTTTTCCATAATCTCTTGAGCCTTCATCCTCACTCTCAGTCAAGATAAAATGTGGAGCAAACAATGAGCAAGCATTAAACTTCCACTCAGCTAAGAATTTTCTGCACAGTATTTTCTTCAATTAAATCAACCATAACTCTGCAGCCTGTTTCAGTACTACCAGGATTTCATCTTGCATCATTCAATGTCTTGCTTAGTTAACAGTTCAAACGGAATCTAGCTCTGCTCTCAGTTAGGGACTGTCAGAGCTACTGTAATAGCAATTTAAAGCAGAAAACACACCATGCAATCAGAAGGCAATATAATAGTTCAGTTCATAGTCTTAGAAGAGGTAGAAAACTTAATTCCAAACAACTTACCATTCAAGAGTTTCAGTTTCTGTGTATTACAACAATCCTCCTCCTTATAAAATTCCAGTAAGAATTTTTTTTTTGTTAAAACATACATTTGTGTTAAAACAACAATATCTCACAACAGTCTCAAACAAGTTATCTTTGTAGGATCTATATCTAGACATACATTTATAGAGTTGTTCTGTCAGAGCCTTAGCATTCAAGCACCAGCAATAAGGATATTGGAACTATGTTAATATAATATCCTCTGTCTCTGAGTGGGCTAATGAAAAAGCATGTTATCACATGTAATTCTCATGATTAATATTTTATTCATATTATTTCAAAGTCATCCACAAGAGGGACAAAACTTGAAGGCAGAACCAACCCCCACAAATCCTCAGCAGGAAGACACATTCTAATAACAGAATTATTTGTGTGCCTGCTCAGACAGAAGATCCTGTCCATCATCATCAGGCTGCACAGAATTCCCACCACAACTTACAAGTCTCACCGAAAAAAGAAACTTGCTCCGCTGCATTTTAAGAACTGATTAATACAAATCAGTTTGTTCAAAACACTTCAATCCATAAAATGCCTGCAAGCACACTACAGGTTTCTGCAATAGTAGCTCTTTTTTAAATGTAAGAGCATCAGTAGCAACCATGTATAAGCGAATAAAAGTGGTCTTTGAAATGAGCAAGCAATTTTACTCAAAAGGTAAAATCCATTAATATTTGTATTATCTTCTTCCCCCACATCTCTAACGAATATTTTAATGTATTTATTTCTTTAAAATTGAAATAATACTTATATATAGAATTTGCATGAGGTGCATAATTCAGTTATGTCTCAATCTTTACTTAAGAGCTATACAGAAAAGGCTCCTTCTCCTTCCTTGTAAGCAACAAAAAGTTTCCTTCAAAAATACGTCTTATTTCCCCTAAAAAAAAAAAGTAAATATTTCAAGTGTATTGTGGGAATCCACATACTATCCCTGAAACTACTGTAATTTTTCAGACAATAAATTGTGAAGAAATGGTCAAATAAATGAAGTAGCCAGGCCACAACACCACACATGTATGCTGCAACACGGCTGAAAAGAAATAGAATATAAGAAGTTACACTAGGTCACATTTTAAACCAACTAATTAGCTCTTTGATGCTTTTTCCTTTTTCCTCTCCTTCACATTTTCACTATCTGTAATAAGTATTTTCCTGTATTTGCTGCACAGTCCTTTACATCATATTCAAACCCATGAGAAACAGTATGTGAGCTCTCATAAGTATTTCCAATCTATACTTTAACGGATTCCACAATGAGCTAAAAAGTCTGGGAACTGAAAGCAACATCAACAACAATAAAGTGTATTCTTACAAGCTAGTCTCACTCACATTATGTTGTATCATTGTGTCTTTACACAACCTTTAAAAAAAATTATATCCTACTCATGTATATTAAACAGAGTCAGTATGCAGACTACCGCGATGTCGCACTATTTAATCAACAATCACATCATATTGATTCCTTCAGTACTAAAAGAAAAGTTTTTTATATATATATATATATATATATATATATATAATTTAACCATCTTTGTACATCACTCATCCCCTGAAATCTATGGGGAAGAAATCTGACAATAAAAAAAGAATAACATTAAAAAGTGGTTGCTTACTTCACAGCAACAAACTTCTGTGGTAGATTAAGCACCCTGTGAAGTCAAATACAGCTCTTTTATTTTAGAAATACTCTAACATGATTTGTTTCCTATAAGTTCATTTATTATTAAAAATGAAGAGAGAACATTCATACATTTGCACAGTCCAAGGTCAGACTGATCAGTCACGGGTCACTGGAGCAGTAGTCTGGGATCTAGAAAACCAGTATCCAGTTCCTTGCTTTGGTATAAGGCAGTGTCCCATACATAAAAAGGAATTCCAGAGCCATCTCAGTGCATTAACTGCTGCATTACTTGTTCAGTACCATATGTATTTTGAAATACATGCACTTGACTTAAGAGATTTCAAGTGATGCAGAATTTATCAAATCAATAATCAGCTGAATCACATCTCAAATAATGCATACTACTCGCAGCACTGTATCTTATTTTGCTTTTCATAGGATCCATGAAGAAATCAAACTTTTTTACTTGTGATCATGTACTGTAACAAAATAAGATTAAAGGATTTCTCATTACAAGGTAGATTTTTCAGACTTTAGATCATATTTGTAGCTCTTTCTGTTGGAAAAAAAAAACAACAAAGCAACATCCCACCACAACCACACTTCTGAAAAAGGTTTACATCAGAACTGGACACAACATTTTGTCATTTTAATAGTGCTATACACTTTTCCTTTAAGTGATCATTCCTTCATTATATTTCATTAAACTTACATCGTATAAAAACTTAAGTTCCATTATTTTGGTATTGGCTTCTATATGCAATATTTACTAAGAGCCAAAAAGGCCAAATTATGCCCTACCACACCCACAACCAGAACCAATAAAGGCCATCCTTACATGCAAAGGTAATATCATGCCCAAGAAATACATACATGTATTTTATATATGTACATTTGCATATATGTAATAATTTTTCTATATAGTTGAATGAGGAGTGCCTCTATTTAAGCCTACAGAAAGGAACACTTTCCCTCAAGTATCATGGCAGAAACTACAGCTGGCATAACACTGTCCAGCTGAATAGACCCCAAGAAAATAACATATAACAAAGACAATTGAAGAAAGAAGAATTTTAAATTAATCTAAAATTTGTAGCTGACACGTGAAAACTAGTATGCAACAAGGTTCTAAAGAAGAATATCCCAAGAACACGCACATCTGTTTAATATTACAAGCCAACTGTCAACATCCTAAGTGAAGTTTTAATTTAATATTTTTTCTTTCTTGATGTTTTACCTTTAGTCAATGCCTTGTGAGAGTATCAGCTTTCTGTAAGAAACTGTTAAATATAAAGAAATGTTATTGTAGCATGTTTATAAAATCATAGTTCGAGAACTTTTTATTTTTGTAAGGCCTGACCACAACTTAATTATCTGCAGGACATTCCAAGCTCACAATTGCAAGCTCCAGTTCCCAAGCAATTTTAAACAATATCTACTGTACAGGACATACAGCACTGCAAATACCACAACACGGCTGTGTTTCGAGAAGTCACCATTAGAGCCTTTAGACATGGTTTTTATTTTCCATAAATATGTTTCTCTACTAATCATTAAATGGTTTTCATCACCACTACATGTTTGTCTTTCACGCCTGCTTGCTATCAGTGTTTATTTTAATGTAAGTGAACCAGTCATAAAAAAAGTTACCATGTATAATATGCTGTATGTTACACAAAACAACTAAGAGCAGTTTGTTCTTCTACAGCTCACACAATGTTTTCCTTCTTTTCCAGGAAAGAACTAGAGTAAAAGTAGGAAACAGAACTTGTTAAATTGGAGATAGGGGAAAAGTGAGACCACTATCTCAGTCAAAAACTCTCAAAAGAAGGATAGAAATTTTTAAGAGAGAGAAATCTCAGAAGTCCTGGGAATTCAAGTTTGTTTTTCAAAACATCCAAATCACCTGAAAATAGTCAAGAAAAAAAATCCATCACGCAATTACGCCAGGACCTGTCAGTCTGAAAACCAGCAGATGACACAAGACTTTTATAACAACTCTGAACTCCAAGAGTCTGTTTTCCTCCCCAAAATACCAAACACCTTGGTTTCAACCCACTACTGACAAACTCCTGTTTTCCTGCCCTTTTGATCAGCTCTCCCCTTTTCTGGAGGCTGATGACTCTGGCTACTCCACACTCACAGGCACGCTGCTGCCACAGAGACAGCGAGGTGTCCCCAGGGCACTCAGGGTGGGTGGGTCCCCTCACAACCCCCTTCACACCTCCTCTTTTACCTGACATGCCTCAGGTGTGTATTTGATTCCAGGAATCCCCACAAGTCCTGCAGCAAGATTATTTCTGGCCTTCTAAATACAGTGAGATTTTACTTTCACCTTGACTGAACACTGAAGGCCTTAGGTTTTTTACCATAAGCAAAATAAAAAAATGTATGGAATGATATTATTAAAATTATAGTTATTCTAGTTAGAATATTAGAGTAATACTTCATATTAGAGGTTGAATAAATTTAGGAGTAAAACCAAGACCTCTTCTCTTATTTTCCACCATTAACCAAGATAACGTTTGAGAGCTTACGGATACCTCCACAGAACCTCCACCAACATTCACTTGAAACCCACTTCACACTTCCTACCCAGCTGAAAAATTGGAGAGGTGGGAAACACCAGTCAGTTGCATCTACAGAAACTTCTATACAGAAATGAAATATTCAATTTAGAATTTGTGAGATTACAGCCATATTCAAAACTGTTTAAAAGTCCACAAAAAAAATCCAGTGTGAAATGACAAGCATTTGTCCACTAATAGTGGAAAATTAATCCATGAATAGTGGAAAATCAAAGAGTGAAAGAAAGTTGGATTACATTTAATTGTATCTGTTTTTTGTTTTGTTTGCTTTTCAAATGCTGGACACTACCTGCAGAAATGGAATAGATGCAAATCTGAGTTGATGCAGCACATGCACTTTTCTACAGGTCTCACCAGCCTCCATCAAAAGAGAAGGCAGTCAGAATGAAATGGTAAAAAGGGACAACAAACACCTGATCACTATAAAATGTAATTTTTTGCCAGACAGAAAGTTTTGACACACCACCCTGAAGTCAGGAAACTTGCATTTGCAAAAAAGTATCCATCATTTAACATTCTATGCAATTATACCACAGTGTAATATTTTCAACACTAAAGAACATTTTCCTCTAATTACTGGAAGTTATTCGTACCTCCATTTTTCACCCTTTAATTGCTCTCACTGCTGAAGCTATCATGCCAGGTTTTAATATCTGCCAGTCTGAAAAATATTTTCAAGCACAGTGGACTGAAGTTTCAAAGACAGAGCATATAATTATATAATGTTTCACTGAAAAATTGTATCCTTTTATCTAAGGTGAAACACACAAAAACTTAATCGACTCATTACCAAAAAATCACAAGCTATCAGCTCAGCATTACAGCAATAACTAAACTTGATGACCAAAATGAGTCTCAATTAGCACAAACACAAGTGTGAGTACTACGCATTGAAAGCAATGATATGTAACCAATTTTTGTGAGAAGTTCAAACACCCTTGTGTTTTGAAATAGCTGTTCTCTGAGATCAGAATTAAACTTTTTTTTGTGAAGCACAATTTCCATCCTAAATAACAGTATCTTACCATTTTATTAATTTCTCAATACACTTCAGAGTTTAAACCAATTAACATGTGATGACTCCGAAATTCTGGTTTATAATTGCCACAGAGGAGAAAACTCCTTAGCCCAGACTCGATTTAGCAGAAGATAACAAGAGAAGTTACTTTTCCACTGTCCAAGAACATCTGTCTCTACCTAACTGAAGAAGCAGGACACACCATGCACACAGAAAGAACTGCAGGATGCTGAGAAGAGTCACGGCTAAGACCTTCTCTGGGCTGCTATGCACCAAACTTGTTCTGTTTTCAAAAAAGCAGAGGAGGAAAACAATCAGACACCCTAAAGTTACAACTTCCAGGGAAATTAGCTTTATTTTGGCCTCAGTATTAATAGCTGGAAAAATAAACCCCACAGTTGCATCACTTAACAAATCACACCGATATTCTTTTGAGTTTGCTTATTTTTATGTTCATTTCTGTCCCAAACAAGAGACGATATTTCAAAATACATAAATATAGAGCTCAAAGCTTGTAGCTATGGCAGTGCATCAAAGTACTCAAAATAATGAGCTGTTCTTGCTCCAAAATCTTTAATAAAGAACTCAGAGAAACAGCAAAAAGTATAAATGCATCAGTTAAATTTAGTAATCTGAAAATATTAAGTTCCAGCTTTTTTCTCCCTTCTTCCACTTCCCTTCCTCTCTTCCCTATTTAGATGAACTATATCACAAACTCACATGATTTCCTGATAGTCATTCCTTTTCTTTTTTTCACTCATATTTCTACCTCTAATGTTAGACTGTCTCTTCTACAACCTCAATAATTCAATTTTCTTCTAGCTATCCCTGCACACTTTCTATTGTCTATTTTTCCACTGTATCTCTCCAGCTTTTCAGACACCTCAAGGCCCACCACCCTGCCCCTAGCCCATCTTTCTCCTTCAGAGGTTATGCTAATGTAAATTATGTTTAAGAAAAGAAGGAGGCTACCTATGATAAACCTCAGCTTTCTTCCACTTCCACATGCTCTACAAACTTCCACAAATGTTATCTTTATTTGTAGCAGGACAAAAAGCAAGAACTTGCCAAAGGTACCAGCTTAAGGGAGCACCACAGCCAGGAAAGAGTTCACAGTTACCAGCTGCAGGATATAGCAATTCCTCCAACTCCAAGCCAGGACAGAACCTCCCACAACCATCCTGGAAGGAGGTGAGCTGAGGACGAAGACAACATCCTCAAAGTGGGAACTGCAGTGTTAAGTACTTTTGGACTCCTCAGCACCACATGAGGTCTAGTTAGTCAAAACAAAATTAACAGGCAACTAAGGAAAGTTGTCTCCCAAGGCAACTTTCAATCCTGCTGTTCTGTTAAATTCAGAAAATAATTCCCATGGAGTTGAGAATGTACTTTAAAACAAACAAACAAAGCAGGGGTAAACAATGACAGACATTTGCACAGACATTTCCCAAAATGCAGGAGTTAATAACTTTACCCAAGGCCAACCAATACCCTTCTCGCTGTTTCTGAAGTGACCTTTGCTAAAACCAGAAGCATCACATGGGGAATATTAGTGATTTGGCATTTAGTCTTAATGTACTCAACAAGGTCAGCATTTCAATCTTCTCCAAGTTTGGTTTTTTTTCCCAATCTTTATTTTGCTATTTTCTTAACCAGCTTTTTACATGTTTCTCATCTACTAATTAAAATTATCATCTTTCCCTTCCGTCTCTCAGACTAAACTTCTCTAATAAGGATGAAGGAAATGAGAAGTAAAACCAATAAATGCTCATAATAAAAATCTAACATTAACTGTAATTTGCACAGGGGAAGAGATAAATCTGAGCTATTAAGCAGCAGTACGCTGTAACTCCCTATTTGGAAAAGTACAATTTAAAATTATATTTTCTGCCTACAACATGGGGGACGGAAATCCATGTGCATGTAAGTAACTACAAAATGCAACAGCATCGGTGAACTTTGGGGGAAAGAGTGACTGTTCACTAACTGCTCATGAGAGAAGTCAGAATTAATCCTAATGACCTCAGCAATGGGCCCAATTTAATAGAACTTATCTCTCATTAAAAGTTAAGTGAACTGAAATATCACTCACTATCCAAAATTTGGCACAGTCATTCATTTCTAATAAAGACTCTAATTTGGCTACACCACAAACAGTATGTATTTCCCCTGCAACCAAACATTCTCTCATGGGAGTTATTCTTATGTAATCAGTAGAGTCAAAAAATTGTATTAAATAGCCTTATTAAATCAGGTTATAATTTTTTAGTTGGAGTATAAAACTGAAACTATAAAAGCACACAACTTTAGCCATTTTTGGCCATTTCCCTCTTAGCACTGGTAAGTATCAGCTATTCAATTACAACAGAAGCAGTTCACGACATGATCCTGCAGTCTTTGGTGCTCTACCTTGTGTTCACCCACAATGCTACCACTGTTGGATATGGAAGTTTTAAGGATTAAGTCCCTTTCAGTTCTGTTTTAGCCCTGGAGAATACATGTCCCATCCCGTAAAGTTAATACAGCAAACTGACTATTTCATTATTTTGGATATTTTCCAGTTTTTTTAAAAGCTCATATAAGACCTGGCTCATTCTGGAGTCACCAACCTGAAACTGACTCAGAACCAGCATCATAATAATTATAGTATATGCCAATAAAACATTTAATATTTGGCATTTTTATTTTTCTATATATTTCACTTTTAGAACAAGGATTGTGTTACTCCCAGCATCAGTACATTGATACCTGCCAATCACTGAAGTTATGATATATCTGAAACCAGTAAGCAGTGGAAAGCCTGTGGACCTCCCAGTCTGCAAGTCAACTTTTTTCTTGTCATATTAGAATTGTATTAAGCACGAGGAATCCTGTTTGAAATCTAGATTTCATCTACTAATATTTTTCAAACTTTTTCTTTGTAAAGACCTAGAAATTTTCCAGTGAGGGTCTTGTCTTCCTTGTCTTTCTCTACTAGCACTGTTTACATTACACAATTTCAGTGGCTGAATTTTATTCTTGGTATGTCTTCAAACAATCCTGAACACTCTGAAAGGGATCAGAAAGTATATATGCTTAAAAACACCCCCTTTTAGTTGTGCTATGTCAACAATTACATCATGCTGCTCAAGGTAGTCCTCTATAGTCAGTTTGGGGGACCAGCTCCTGGTTTGGACATTCTCTAAATAAAGCCTGTTTAGGCTTTATTTAATGCAGTGACAGTGGCAATGAATTAACTGTAACCCCATATACAAACACTCCTACCCTTTTTCTCTCCTAGGGGAATGCTTTAAATACCAATCTGTATGAAGATGTGCAGGAATATCTCAAATCTGGCACCAAGGACAAAACACCAGCTCTCCATTTCTTCTACCAGCACTGCTATTCTAAATTATCCCATAGGCTGCATTCCAACAATGAAATAAGTTGGACTTTCACAGGTACACATGAATAGATGTTTTACAGGTAAAATTAAAAAATAAAACAAAATTATAAAGTCACCACTGCCCTATGTGTAGCCAAAGCAATGTACTACAAAAGTCAAGTGGCCTTGGAATTAAAAAGTTTGCTTAAAATTTATATTCAATGTCATTTGTTCTGGCTTTCACAAGAACTAGTTTTGGAGACAAGTTTTATGCGGGGATTTTTCCTCCTCATTACACATTTGTACAGAGCAGCTGAACATATTTTTTGTGTGAGTATTGGCCTATTGTACCTTTTTTTTTTGAAGAATCAGTTAATCATCCTACAGAATCCATATGCAGAACTTATATGAATAACAGATGTTGAAGCCTCATGAATCTGGCTCCCTTATGTGTTCAACAGCTTCAAACATGGACATTTGATCATTCTAAAATTTTGCATTTAAAGATTTAGAAGCATTTAACCTTTCAAATTTTCCATTCTCAGGGATATTTCTTCAGATATGCCTGATATAGTTTTTGAATAATTCATGCTCCAACTCTTCAATTTTTAGCTTTTCGCAAAACCTTAAAGAAGAGAATTTCCCAAAGCAAAACAGATTTTATTCAAGACTGCAATTAAATCCACCATGAAATCCTGCTTGACCATTAATTTATATTTCTTTCTGTGTATAGGCTGTATCAGCCTTGATTCCATTTCTCCAACACATATTGAACAGTCAGCAATCATAGAAAGTTCTTGTTCCTTCTATATTTTCAAATATCTAAGACGTGTATTTGACAGATTATATTCCCAATTGCTCATACTTGCCATAAAATGTAAAAGGGAAGGCCTTTTAGGCCATAGGAGTCACATTTCCTAATACTGTCCTAAAATAGCGGCTCAAATGCCAAATACTTGGCAAAACTGACAATCTTTTAAACCATCCAAAACAACAGATTTAAGGCACTGTAAAGCTGTGAACCAGTGTCACATAAACTGAAGCTCTGAACTGCTTCTGTCTGTCACTGAGCACTTACTGCAAGCCCATTTTTTTTTACTTAAATACTTTTGCTCTAATATTTAACATTCTTCAATCACTTAGCTTAATCCCAAACCTGACACCATACCAGGGAACAAATATATTGGATTTGTGTGGCAAGGTTTTGGTAGTGGGGGCTACAGGGGTGGTTTCTGTGAGAAGCTGCCAGAATGTTCCCCCATGTCCAGTAGATCCAATGCCAGCTGGCTCCAGGACAGACACACCACTGGCCAAGGATAAGCCCAGCAGCAACAGTGGCTGTGCCTCTGGGATAACAGAGTTAAGAAAGGGGTGAAAAAGTGTCACTGCACAGCAGTAACTGCAGCAGGAGACAGGAATGAGAACATGTTGAGAGGAACAGCCCTGCAGACACCAAGGTCAGTGCAGAAGGAGGGGCAGGAGGTGCTTCAAGTGCCAGAGCAGCTGTGCCCCTGCAGCCCATGGAGACTCCATGGAGGAGCAGGTGGATGCCCACAGGCAGCTGTGACCCCATGGGAAGTCTGCACAGTCTCCTGGCAGGACCTGTGGAGAAGGAAGCCCACACTGGAGCAGTTTTGCTGGCAGGACCCCACAAGGGGTCTACACTGGAGCAGTCCATGGAGGACTGTCTCCTGTGGAAGGGACTCCCCTCTGGATCAGGGAAACAGTGTGAGCAGTCCTCCCCTGCAGAGGAAGGAGCAGCAGAGACAAGGTGTGAGGAACTGACCTCATCCTCCGCTCCTTGTCCCTCTGTGGTGGGAAGGAAGTGGAGAACTGGGAGTGAAGTTCAGCCTGGGAAGATGGGAGGAGTGAGGTAAAAATATTTTTAAGATTTTGGTTCATTTCTCATTATCCTCCTCTGATTTGATTGGTAATAAATTAAACTCATTTTCCCCAATTCAAGCTGGTCTTGCCCATGACCCAATTGCTGAGAGATCACTCCCTGTCCTTACTTTAACCATGAGCCTTTAATTGTATTTCTTCATCAGCTCCTCAGAGACTGCAGCAACACAATATACCTGAGCATAAAATAGCCAGCTTCAAAAAAATACAAATTAATACAGAATGCTGAAATATTTTCTTGTTATTAACACAAAACACCAAGAGCACACATCTCTAAACCAGCTTCCCCACACAATATCAATTCAAGTCAAAACTCTTATATTCTACATTTTCTGTGCCTCCTACAATCCACCTAAAAATCATGTTAAGTTTGAGAATCTAAAATAGGAATTTATAACTTTATCTCCCAGGTGCAATGAACCTTTACCATAAATACAGAACCTGTGTAGGATCACTGGTTACAATTTTGTCAGCTTCTTCTCCAAACACTAAGCACCTTCAATATTCCCTCTTAACTATCACTTAGAGACTGTATACAAAGAAGTCAAAACCCAAAGAAGCTTCCACAGTCCTCAGACCCTACAGCAAAAGTCACAGTCCTTCAGGGGCAGAAAGGAGAAGTGAACATTCAATGTATGATAGTTATATTGCTTAATACAGTTCAGCAAAGTGCTCAAACACTTTATTTGTGTGATACAAAATCTCTGTGGGATGGGCTAGAGAGATCTCTGATCCTACAGTTGAGCACCTGCCCAGTCCCACACTCCAGCTGTGCTGCAGCTGTGAGCAACTGGCTGCTACTTCTAGAGCTTAGAGCACAAGCAGCATCAGCACAGCTCTACCTGCAAGATACTATGCTAACCACACAGAATATAACACTGAAAGGAGTAGCTCTCTGTGTAGACTCTACTGTTTCACTATTTCCATATTTGCATGTCAGATGGAGAACTTGCACTAAGGACTTTGGGCTTCTCTAGTTTGGAGAAAAGGAGGCTGAAGGGCAACCTCATTGCTCTACATCTTCCTGAGGAGAGGACATGAAGAAGGAAGTGCCAATCTTTTCCATCTGGTATCCAGCAGGGACAGGATGACTGGGAATGTTTCAAAGCTGTGCCAGGGGAGGCTTAGACTGGACATTAGGAAGCATTTCATAATGAGTGGGTGGCCAAACACCAGAAGAGGCTTCCCAGAGAGATGGCCCGAAGCCTGTAATTGTGGAAGGGGCATTTAGACGATCCCCTTAATAAATTGCTTTAACTTCTGCTCAGCACTGAAGGGGTCAGGCAGTTGGAATAGATGATGGCTGTAGTTCCTTTCCAACTGAAATATTCTATTCTTCAACCAAGTAAGGCATAAACAAAGTGGTGACTAAATGTAGCTTATTCAGGGTCTTTACTATTTCCGATACGGATGCTGACCAGTGTCGATCATTAAAACTTTTATATACACCACTAATTAAACATTTGATACCTTCCTCAGATTAAAAACTAAACAAAAAACTGGTACAGTGACAGGAATTCACTAGCTTTTGGAGAGCTTTTTAAAAATAAATACATTAAAGAATTAATGCATCTGTCAAAGATTACATTTCCAAGCCCAGGTGCACAGTCTTGGCTGAAGCAGTTAAAACTTTTAATAACAGAACTTAAAAAAAATAAAACCAAACTTGGGAGAAGTAAAAGCAAAGAAGACCTGGTAGTAGGAAGGTAAGGGTGAGCAAAGACTAGAAGAGAGGAAGAGGTTGGCATGAACCTAGTGTGAGACTGTAAATTATTTGAAATACAGACACAGAAACTGAGAAGGGGGAATCGAAATGCAGACAGAGATAACACTAGTGGCAATGGGGCAATTGTTCAGAGGGAACAAACAAATCTACGACTGTAAGGGTATCTAGAATAGAACTTTAAAACTTCAGATTTCCTTGTGCTTCCTCTGCTACTATAAACTACTTGTGCATTTCTCATTTAGTCCCAACCTTGCATATCCATTCTGTAAGTTTGTGTCGTCAGATTTCCTTTTTCCAGATTTAGTTTTTTAAAATACAATCCAGTGCTTTATCAAAGACATGTTATTCAAACCCTGCCTTTGACTCAGTATGGAGGAAAACAATATACAACAAAATTGTTTTTACAGAACGACTGTGGACTGAGGACTGCTGTTGATGCCGATCAGCTTTCACCTCTGTAATTCCTTAACTTCTCAGTGCTTGTCTCTGCAACTCTCAAAGCGTTCCGATTACCTTCGTACATGCAATCTGCCTAGGAGTGGCACTTACTGTCACACGGTGCGACAGCGGAAGCAGCCAGGCCGAAGGCAGCACGCCGGGAGCGGCGCCGCAAACGCAGCCGGACGCGGTGCTACGGCAGCGCTGTTACGTGGCAGCCGGCAGGAGAAACACCCGTGCGCACGCAGGCACGGCCGGAGGGGCGGCGGATCGCACGGACACCACCGCAGCCCTGGCAGGGGGCCCGCAGAGCCCTCCGGGAGAAGCCGCGCCGCGGGGACCGCGGGCGACAGACGGGCTCGGAGCCGGGCCCGGCTCTCACGCCGCGCTCCCAGCCCACACCCGCGTGGGAAAGCGCTGCCCCGGGGCTCCTTGCGGGCGACTCCGGGCCGCTCGCTCTCTCCGG